>BQNB010076003.1:6388-31286 GCA_026074375.1 Tanacetum coccineum | reverse complement strand
AAGTACAAGTGAATTAAAGCTGAATTTGAAAAACTTAAAAAATGCTTAAAAATAAGGAAAATTACAAACTAAAAAAAACTACTCTCTTCACTTTTATCTTCACTTCTTTTTATAGGCAGCTCTGCTCCTCTTTGTGTGCTTGTTGTGTGAGTGGTTCACAGCTTCAATCTGGGCCCTTCAATTTTGCCTTGGTACTTGTTTGGATCATCTTGGTCGTCGACATGGGCTTAGGGAGTTGTGAGATTGCCAACTTGGCAATCTTACAGCTGGGAAAGGTAGTGGAGGGGGAGGGAATGGTTTACCCATGATGGTGGTGAAGGTCTACAAGGTAAAAACGGGTTAACACACCCGTGAGTTGTGTTTTTGGGGGGAAAACAAAGGCGGGAAAAACTGTTTGAGTTATAACAGGGCTAAGTTTTTAAGGCCATTGCCACTTTTTGGTCCTATATTGTGATAAGAGGTGTTTGCCACCACACGTCCTTGTTATGTATTAACTTGAATAACTTGGCAAGATACCCCCTGAGGGGTTATATAACAAATTTGCACACTAAGTCCTTGCGTGTACATAGTATTTGTGTGTTGGGCAGCTTTTGGCCCTTGGGGTTTTTCTTTGCTACTTTGGCAGTTTAAGCCCTTGTTTTCATTTTTCTCCTTTCTTCTTTAAATATAAGTTTAGGGATTTATAAGTTTAGTCCCTAAACTTATATTTCTTGACTTTTGGCCTCGGGGTTGACTTGGGTTGACTTTGACTTTGACCAGTTGACTTTTCTGTTGACTTTTTGACTTGATTGACTTTTCGGCTTCGATTTGGCTTTGTCTTTCACAGTCTTTTCCATTCCGAGTCCGGTTTTGTCGTTTTGGCTTTATTTTTCGTCCTTTTCTTAGTTATCCGTTCCTGCACAACACAATTAGCAAAACAAGCGTATATTTGGCATTTTAAGTCCGTTTTTTGTTATTTTAGCTCGTTTATAAAGGTAAAAGGTATGTGTATCGATTTTCCAGTACAGCCTCGTTGGGGATAAACGACCCGGGAACACTCTATACTACTTCTCGGTTTTATTGATCTTGTTGATTTTTAGACTTATATATATTTTATATTTTATTATATATTATATATTTAGTGTAAAAACAACCGATCAATTTTTGGCGCCGTTGCCGGGGAGGCTGTGAAACCGTTTATCGTTACGTTTGATAATTTGTGTTTGAATCTGGGATTTTCCTTTTTCTTTTCTTGACTTCCTGTTTGACTTCCTTTATTTTATCAACACTGGGATCATAGAATGAGAAACGCCCATAGAATAATCTACGGATGTCCTGACGGATAAATTCATCGTCCCCGATTTTTCACTAGTTCCAAACCAAGCAATTAAACAAGATCATTTGTCAATATAAGTCTAAATGCTAAGCACTCATACTTATGACTTGTGAACTTTTAAATCCAACATGATGTATGATTTGTATGTGTGTACTCATTTCAAATTAACCATTGATTAACTTTTTTCCATAGTCGTGATTCAAGATGAATCACGGACTCAAAGCAACAACTATTAGGACCTTGTAACTTGATTTTAAAGAACGAGATTTTAACTGTAGAACTTTTTGCAACATTTTATCATTATAATCATAAGTTCTTAAAGCTAGGAATGCGTTGCTTAGGTGTGAACACCTTACCTAGCCTCGCTCCCTAGTAGGTATCAACCAACGACCGATGTTCTTTATTTTGAAACACCCGTTGCTAGCGAGTGGAAATACATCAACACCTTATTTCCTAATTGGCTATAAGGATAGGTGTCTTAGTTGAACCCTCAACCGAGACCTCGCTTCCTGGGTGAGATATCACAAACACACCAAATCCTTAGAAGTATAGATGTTCTTAGTTTGAACCCCCACTCGTGGTTTGCGGAGTGGGATAACACGACCACATCTTTTACTTGTTCCATATAATCAATGTATGCTCATTGGCATAATTTCAATATTATGCATTTTTTTCATTCTTACTTCATTCGTGCTTCTTTGGCATTTTAACTTCCGAATTATTAAGACCAGAAAATCTAGCTTAAAGAGTAAGTTACAAATTTGAAGCTTTTTCTAAAAAACATTGATTGACTTTGTTTAAACTGAATTGAGCAAGGATGGTTAGGTGGATTAAAGTAATGGGAGAAAAAAGCCACAAAGTTACCATATAAGTTTTAGGAAGAATCTTGCTTTGCACATAAACTTTTTTATACTCTATCACTCTTGTTCTTCACCTTGTTAAAATTCGAAGCAATCGAATTCGTGAAAGCTTAGCTAACAAAACGATAAGTTGAGGAATAGTAGGGCTCAACACGCCGGATCGAGTCAAAATTATTCTCTTCTACCCATTAGGAAAGTCAAAATACTGTGACAAATAACACTTATATTTTATTTTTGAAAATTTTTATATTTTTTTCATTTTTTTTGGTATTTTTACAAAATTTTTGGTAGTAAAACGGGATTGCGTGATAACAACGATGCAGGAAAAATGAATCGAAGATCCCCCCCATACTACCAACTAAAACACGTCTCGATGTTTCATAAGGGGTTTTCTACTTAAATTCTAAGGCCGTTTATGAAGTGTGCCAAAAGTAAAACGTTTGTCGATTGATTTGGATATGGAGATGTTCCAAAACGCGCTCTGTCTGAGGATGTGAAACTCTTGTGGATACTTGAGAGTCTTCACAATCCGGGAAATCCTGGACATACAACACAAAGCACAACAAAATATGGCAAAACACGGGTAATGGAAAATGTAAGTATTCTGTCACATAAAAACAACTTTATTTATTACATACTACGGATAAGCATGGGGTGCCTCCCACGAAGCGCCTTGTTTTTGTTAACCGAGTCACAAGCTCGACTCGACCCCGAATTCATTGGTCCATGGGGGAGCAAGTGGAAGACAAAATCATCATCGGTCCTTTCATTCAAGCGGTTTGGGAAAAACATTGATTATGATAAGTTTCCACTCCGATGAGATACATTCGGACAATAAAAGTATGATAAAAATTGAAATGCAGGTGATCAAAATGGTATCTTCATTCCTGGTGGAGAGAAGATATGGAGGGACAACGGGATACGTGAGAAAAGCAAGAGAAGACCATACAACACGCTCTCGCCGCTTGCTAGAGAAGATTGGTCATCCTCTACTGGTACATTCACATTAGTGTAGATACATTCTTACGGAATCCGGGGTTAATAGAAGTCAATCCTTTCCGGTCGTGGCTCAATCTTAAATTTGAACATTCAGTTCCGGTAGAGAAAATGATATGAGTGAGTTCATCGGCGACACCTCATGATTATGCGTCACTCCTACTCGGCAGGGAGGACACTGATCATCGAAGATCAATGATAAATGGATCTTATTGAGAAAATTCAACTGAGTAGTGGTACTGCCACTACTCTCTCTTTAAATGATCGTGATCATCGTAGAAAGCTTTTTATAATCAGAGAAGGAGATAACTACGAGAATGAGTAGTGGGACTGCCACTACTAATCTCTTCTAGATTAAAGCGGAAAGTTTCAGATTCGGGGAATAGAATTATCAAATGTGTTAGTCTCCTCCAAGAAAAGATTAGGAAATGTGGAGGTAGACTTGATCACAACTTCGGAAGATGGAGTAGGATTATCCTTTAATGGAATCGTTCTTTGCAATAAGAAGATTGACATTCAACAATTTTTCACGACGGATATCGTCTTTGATTGTTAAAAGAATGTCATCATTAATCCTTCACAACTTCCGGATCACAATCTCCCCACCTTACAGCTTACGATCTCAACATCGGGAGGTGATGCATCGACATACTCGATATCCTCACCGTAGGGAGAATCGTCATCACTCGAAGAATTATCATCGTCAGAATTGACAACAATCTCAGAATGTTCATTGAGAGCATTAAGAGGGGTGGTATTTTCACAAAGAGGCACATCACACATTTTGTCGGGAATACCCTCGGACTCACTTGGGATTGGGACAAGGTTCTCAACACTAGACTTTATTACTTCGTCCGATTCCGTTGCTGGAATAGTGTCAAGATGCTCGTCCCCCATACTTAGAGAGTTATCGGGTTCCTCGATTGGTAAAACGGGTGTGATTGCAATGGTATCGTCTTCGTCATCATCGTAGCAAATGGGAATCTTCCAAGATCGATCTTTAGCCGCTTGTTCTTCCGCGATTCGCTTTTCTTCTTCCTTCTTTTGTATGGCTTGACCAACCAAATCACGTAAGGTTGTCATTTGTTCCATAAGCTTATTTTGAGAATTGAGAAGCGCGTTCTTTGGGAATTGAAGATTGGATGATTGACGGTATATTGCGGGGGTTGAACTTGGTCAAAACCAAAAGAATTTGAATCATAGCAAAAATTTTGCTCATGATAATAGTCTTCATTCATTGGTTGACATTGGAAGGTTTCATGAGGACCCCCGCAATTTTCACAACAAAGATATTGTTGTGGGAAACTCGGTGAAGTTTGTGGAAAATAATCAAAGTTTTGATTGAAACACAGGTCCTGATTGTAGACAAACGGGACTTGAGGGTGACAATCGTAACCGTAATGAGAGTCGTTCCCACGTATCTCACAAGAGTATGGTACGTATTGTGGTTGTGGAGGATGGTTTGCAACACTTGGAGAATCGTTAGAAAAGTATGGAGTTGAAATATTGATTTGTGTTCCATTTCCAACTTTACAGTAAAAACAACAAAAACTCTTGATATTCATTACAACCACATTTTTGGCATGTACCAAGAAGACATTGTTGTTGCAAACTTTGCAAGTTTTGTAGGGGCTCACTAATGGTTTGAGTGTTGCATGGTTCCGGATTAGTGATAATTGGAACTCTCGGAGGGCAATTATAACCGTAATGAGCACCCTTTCTCCTCTGACTTACAACGTGCATTGTCGACAAAAGATTCCATCTAACGAATCATCGCACTCGTGACAACAATGGTCAATGTGTGGAGGACTTGGTGAGGACTTTTCACCGGGGTCTTGATTGACAACGATTGGCTCTCGAGGAGCATTTAACAACGGCTGGTATTGTCATCGGATGAATCGGAAAGTGGACTTGGGAAGTCTTTGAAAATTCATCTTTCCACTGTTTGTTAAACAAACCTTCCATAAATTCCTTTCGTTAAAAGAGCACCATCCTTGTCATATACGGACCATCAACCGGGGTTCCACACCTTGCAACACCTTCCAAATTTCGAGGGGGTTTAGGAACAAGAATCTTGTCTTAAGACTCCCTTTCGAACAAACCACAGTTTGAAGTGTAAAACTTCCACAAGACGATGCATTCTTTAATGCGTAAGCTGACGGACAGGAGGTTCTGGAACTGAAATACGGGCTTGAGACCGAGTGCGCATGCACAAAATAGAAATATAAAAAGAAAATTTACACTAATTTTTTTTTTTTGGTTTTTTTTCAATGATTTATTCACAATGTATTCTACCGGACAATGAGATAAGACAACTTCAACCAAATAATCTACTTACTTCACGGTAGCTCTCAAAAAGATAAACGCACAGGTGAGCGGAGGAGTAGGAATAGCGCGAAGCTTATTTCTCCTTTCGGGTCGTAGTTCCTCGGAACAACCCTCCTTATACCCACTTTATAGTTTGTTTAACTTTTCAAGGTGAGCCGTATGTCGTAAGAGACACAAAAGGCAAGTTTTTAAATCTTTTGTTCGAGTTGGGAACCAACAAGTTCACCGGAAGTTATTATGATAATACCTCAGTTGAGAATATTATATTTTGGTATTTTACCAATTTGTGAATTTTATTGATAATTAAAGACAATGTTTTTATCTTTTTGGTTTTCTTGTTTTTTAATTTTTTAAATGATAATTATACTAAAAGAAAATGAAAATATTTTTGTACCTTTTTTTTTGTATAATATTCACAGCTTCAAACACAAATGCCAAACGCAACGATAGACGGTTTCACAGCCTCCCCGGCAGCGGCGCCAAAAATTGACTCGCGCGAACTCACCCCTCAAATATGTAAACAAATACAAACATGTATAAATACACAAAAAAGGACGAAATCACGCGAGAGCAATGAAACCGGAAGCAGTATAGAGTGTTCCCGGGTCGTTATGTCCCAACGAGGCTGGAATGGAAAATCGATAGACGATTGATGATTGATGTTTGAATATGACAAGGAATGATTGGGCACTAACACTGAATAAGCAAATGCACATAAAAATAAATAAAGAACATAAGCTGGAACAATAATAAAAGCTAGAAAAAGCAAAAACACTTAAAACTTTTACACTAAGGCACAAATAAGCTCAAATAAGCTTAAGACAAAACAAATAAGCTAAGCTAACTCTAAATAAGCAATTTCAGCATGCAATTAAACTAATTTAAACAAGAGAAACACAACAGTACTAACAATAATACTAGCAGTATTAACTACCAGTATAAATTAACAGTACAAACTAACAGTATTAACTAACAGTATTAACTTGGAGTTAGTACTGTTAGCTTAAGGTTAGTACTGTTAGCCTAAAGTTAGTACTGCTAGCCTTAACAAAACACAATTAAACAAGAAAACTTAGTAAAAGGAATAAGCAACTAGAATAAACTAAAATGATAAATAAGCTAGAAAACTAAATCTGATAAACTCTTAAAATTATTTTGAAAAGGCAAATAAGTTCTACTGAAAACAGTAAACTAAAATAGGCTTAATCTACTCTAAAAAGCTAAACCAATCTTAAATAAGTAGAAACAATAAGCTAATAAACAGAACTAACTAACAGTACTAACTTGTAGTTAGTACTTTAAGTTAGTTCTGTTCCAAAAGTGAACTAGCAGTACTAACTTCAGGTTAGTACTGCTAGTTGAAAATACCCTTTAAAAATCATTTTTCTTTCAAACTAATTAAAAACAGATTATCTATTAACAAAATAAGACACTTATAAGCAATTTTAATTAAGAATAAGCACTTAAATAAGCTGAAATGGCCTAGCAGTGTTAACTTATAACTAGCAGTACTAACTAAGAAAGTTACACAAACTACTTTTACACTAACAACTCAGCAAGATAAACACTATAAGCAGTTCTGTAGTAAATAAGGAAAACAAGAAAAAGAGTGACTTACAATACCCTTGCTCAAAACAGGGTTAAACAAAGAGTCTACAAGCTCTAACTTGTATAAAACAAGCTAGTAAGAGTCCATAAGCCCATCCAGATCTGGCTTATCATCCATAACATAAGCTGTGGAATATTTGAGAGTGATTTGTGAATTTCTCTTAACTACTTAACTTTTTATTTTTACTTAATGAAAACAGCTTATCATTAAGCTGTGGTGAGATGTTTTTGAACACAAAACAATATGATTAAGAAACTTAACACTGGTATTGTAAATTGACTTAAAACCTCAAACTTGCATTAAAACTTGAAAGTGTTACAAAGCTGAAAATAGAAGCTGTAATGACTTAAAACAAACTGAAAATTAGCTAAATTATTTTTAAGATTAAAAACTAAAAAACTAGATGCCTCAAAGGCTTACAAAAAGCTCTATTTATAGCCGAAGTCTTGGACTTGCAGCTTGTGCTTCTTTGTAGAGATACAAACAAAGTGTGCTTGTTGTGTGAGGTGATTCTAAAGCAAATCCCAGCCTTCGATTTCTTTTGCTCTTCTTTGGAGTCAATCTCAGCCATTGAAGATACTTGGGAAAGGTGAGGGATTGCCAACATGGCTTTTATACAGCTGGGAGGGAAATAGTAGGGTGGATGAAATGATTTTGGCTAGGGTGTCGAGTGGATTTGCAGGGAAGAAGTATGGGAGGACATCCAAGTTGTACCTGGGTTTGTTGGGCGGGAAAGAGGGCTTTTAGGGAAGTAGGCAGCTTTGGTCCCCTAAAGTCTTATAACTTCAATGCAATCTTTGCCCGGTTTGCAATTTTGACCCTTGCTTTGTTATCTTAGTAATACAACTTGAGGTTTTGGCAGTTTTAGTCCCTCAAGTTGTATTTTCTTCAATGGGATGACTTTTGACTTTGACTTGACTTGGTCTTTTCCATTCCGTGCTCGGTTTTGGTTGTTTTTGGCTTTCTTTTTGTCCTTTTCTTGAATATCCGTTCCTGCATAATACAAATGCAAACATACAAATACAAGGTATTTTTGGTACGTTTTTAGTCTTTTAAGTCCGTTATTAATGGAGAATGGTATGTGTAATTAAGCACATACCAATTATGTACCAACTCTAATACAACAATACTCTACAAACATCTTTTTTGTATTTTTCTAATTTTTTCGATTTTTTTAACTAATAATTGAAATTCAAATCTAATGTGTAGAATTTCACCATCTCATGACTACGATAAATTTGAATAATTGATATTCGATCATAATAACGAAGTAGTAAAAATACACGAGCGAACTACTACTTTTACATTCCCATTGCGTTGTGCAATCTCCCGACCTAACCATGAATAGAAAATCAACACTTGCCCAATTGCATTATGTAATTTACTGACCATACCAGAGATAGAAAATTGACATCTCGACACAGGAAATACAATACTTTACACAAAAGTAACTAGCAACCGAAAAAGTAAAGGACTTAATCTAATAGGGTAGGCTAAGGTGTAAAGGTGTAACGAAACAAACATTTGTGGTGAATGAAAAGAAAGGAATGGCTCAACAGGTTTTTCTAGGGGTATCTTACTCTAAAAATGAGAGTAAACAAAGGGTTTATACGAGGGTTAACTAACCAGTGTAATTAGTTAATATAACATGTATAGGCTTTTTGGTGTAATCCTAAAAATTTACTAGTTTAAAAGTGTCACTCCATCTAAATCCATAGTACTTATCATTGTGGTCTCGAATAGATATACCAAGCCAAGTTCTAAAGTCTACAGCATCACCGCCACTCATATTTTTGTGGAATTTGGGTAAATATTAGGAAACGGATAAGGCTAAATTCTTACAATATCTAAACAAGGGTTATGTGTGCGAGGTTATGCAACTAATAATTTTCACAAAAGTATGCTATTTTTTTTAAATTTAGGCATAAATTAAGCATTTTATTGTGAAAACATAGACAAGTAAGCATTCTAATTCTCCTCCCCCCACTTGAGATATACAACGACCTCGTTGTATAAATATAACATTAAAAACAGGAAATTAAAAGAATTAGAACGAGAAACTCCCATGAGATTTGCTCGGTATGATCCTCCATGTTGCGTTTATGAGCAAGATTGTGAGTGCGAAAGCGGGTTTGTATACCAGCATGACTACAACACATGTTATTCTAGAAAAATAAGTACTCCTGCCACATTTCCTTTCGTTTAGCAAGGTCATGTATAAGATATAAGAAAACAAAATGCAGTTCTATCTCGGTGTATTGATTTGGTTAGACTCGAAAGTAAAAACCCTAAAGCTACTAGAGGAAGTCGATACGCCGTATTTGGTAAACCAGGATACGCCGTATTGAAACCTGAAGCAAAATCCTAAGTACGGGTCAGTCGCCTAATACACTGTATTCGTATATAACGTAATACTCCCGTATAAACTCAACGACAATAATGTTTTAAAATGAATAAAAAGTAAAGACTGATAACGTTCTAGGACATGCGTTACGCCTTATGGTTGGACAGCGGGGATACGCCGTTCGTAATCCATGTCTGGGAAGACAGACTCGATAAAAAACAGTAAATAAATCCGGGTTGTCTCCCGGTAAGCAGTTTTCTTTCAGCTAGTCTTTAAGTTAAACTTTTCTGCAGCTTCTTCATTCCGCCCTTGTCACGGACCATCCCTCGTCCATCTTGTGGAAGATGTCTTGGTATGCGTGACACGCATTTTCCTCGGTTGTCGTCCATTCGTATTCTCCATGTTTCTTGATGGCTACGTATCGCTCTGTAGGTCCAAATATATACTTGACAACCTCAAACCCTTCAGTTTTGCATCCCGTCGATTTTGTGCGGGGGTCTTCAATTAACTTAGATTTTCCACATCTTTCATGCCCGCGAACCAAGTGGTTATCTTGTTCTCCGATGCTTTTATTCTTTCCTTGATCATCCTTTCCTTCTTCCTTTTTAGTATGACTATTAAATAGTCGAGCTATATCGAGGTATGGGTCATAGTTAACATCGGGTTCCTTGTTATTAACTTCTTCTTGATCGCTCCATTCGTCAATTGGAGAGTAGCTGCTCCATGCATCCCTATTTGACTCTTCTTCTTAGTTCATTGATTTCTCCAACTCAGCCTTGTTTCTTAGCACTTCTCTTTTCATATCACTATCTTCTAGTGCCTCGTACCACTCATGATCTTGATAATGGATTTGGTTGCCAACTTGATATTGTCCTGGTAAGTTTCCTCTATTACAGTATCCATCATCTCTCCAGCTACAATTTGGCCATTCTGAACATCCATTTTATAGTTAAAAGGTTCACAGCAGTGTTTAACGGGCACAGGTTCCTTCCATATTTCATAAAGCTTCCAAGGTTTTTCACTTACCTACGGTATCTTGTCATTCCATTCATAGATCCAATCATTCTTGTATTCTTCATAATACTTTTCCCCAAAAACATCGTCGGTGAGCACATTGGGATCAATTTGCAGTAGATGATTAAACTCCTTTAAAGCTATGCAAAGGGGTGTTTCATAATTAAACAAGTTCGTCTCGATCCTAAAAATTTCAGCAATTTCATTTTCCTCATCGGATCCCCCTTCTTTATCAACACAAGGCTCACTATCGCTTTTTTACTTCCTCATTACCATAGTTTTTGTTCCAAAATTTCCATAGGGAGTTCATGGTGTAGTGATCCATTGTCATGTAGCGTTCAAAATTGGGCTTTGTAAAAAGTTAAGCAGCCCTATTAAAAGCAAGGGTGTTGTAAGTCTCTCTTTTCTCGATTTTCTTACTTATTGTAGAACTGCTTATAGAGCTTGTTTGTTATTTATATTTGCTTATTTTTATGCTTTATTATGTTGTTTAGTGCTTATCTTGCTTAGATTTCAGTTCAAAAATAGTTTGTATCACTTTCTTAGTTAAGTACTAGTATAGTTTCAATTTGTTTAAAACTGTTAGACTAATTCAGTTATTTAATTGCATATTCTTGATTATAAGTACCATTATTTGTCCATTTGATAATCTGTTTTTTAACAAATTAGAATCCAATATCCAGCTTAAAAACAAAAGAAAAAAAGATAACTTTAAAAGCTAGCGGTACTAACTTTTAACTAGCGTACTAACTTTTAAAGCTAAGCGGTACTACTCCCAGTTAGTACCGGTAGTTCACCATTTTTTGATCTCACTTTTAGGATAGTTAGTTAAGTTTTAGGTTATACTTTTTAACATAAGCTCATTGGAGTTGAACAAATCTGTTTGAGGTTTGTTTAAAGATGTGAGCATTTTAGGCTAAAAAGTGCTTATTTTCATTAAAATCCAAAAAATAGTAAGTGTAGATCATTTGTACTTATTGTGCTTATTTTAGTGGCTTATTTAAAAAGGTGAAATAGGTGGGCTTAATAAGGACTCATTAGTGAGCTTATTTCCAAAAGCTTACTTTTCAGTTTGGCTTATTGGTGATTTTAGCTTATTTTTATTTTGGCTTATTTAGGAAAATTTTAGAGTTTACTACTTTTTGATGCAAATTGAGTTAAGTTAAGTTGTGTTTGGTTGAAAAAGCTTTTTGGAATCAGATTAAGCAACATATAAGCTTCCAAAACAATCTCTCCTATTTGAATTTGAGCTTATTTTGAGTTTGTAGTGTCCAAAATACCAAAACCAAAAGTTATCAAGCACTTTCTGCAATCAGCAAGCCTTATTTGGCCTTTGGGCGCTTATAAGTGCTTATTTTTGCAAGGTGTCTTTATTAAAGTTGCTTAAAAACATGTTGTGAACAACTTTCGTGTTTTGCGTTTTGGCTAAAAATGACTTTTTAAAATCAGCACTTTTTGAGAACTTGGACTAAAAACGGGATTGTAGCTTTTTTATCTATTGCCATTCTAGTTTATTCTAGTTGCTTATTCTTACTCCTGAAGTGCTTATTAGGGTTAGGTAAACATCTGTTTTGGTTTATTTAGCTATTTCTCGTTTCATGTTGTTTTTGTGAGCTAACAGTAACTGAGCCTTAAAGCAAGCAGTACTAACTATAAAGCTAGCAGTAACTAACTCAAAGTTAGTACATGTTTTAGTTTAAAACTGCGTTAGTAACTGTTGTTAGTGCTGTTGGTAGTACTGCTGAGTTTCCTTGCTTAGCTTAGCTTAATTGCTTTTTGAATTTGCTTATTTAGAGTTAATCTAGCTTATTTCTGTCTTAGAGTAAAAGTTTTAAGTGTTTGTTCCATTCCTAGCCTTTAAGCCTGCTCTAGCTTATTTTCCTTGCTTATTTTTGAGTGCATTTGCCTATTAGGTTTAGTGCCAAATCATATCCAAATCTTTATCGTTCAATCATCAATCATCAATCCGTAATTCGATTTTCCATTCAAGCCTCGTTGGGACATAACGACCCGGAGACTCTCTATACTGCTTCCGGTTTCATTGATTTCGCGGATTTTGTTCCTTGATATATAATAAAATTTGTTTTCTTTATCTATGTATAAAGAGGGTTAAGTTTATGCGAGTCAATTTTTGGCGCCGTTGCCGGGGAGGCTGTGAAACGATTATCGTTACATTTGAAAATTTGTGTTTGAATTTGTGAATATTTTCTTCAAAAAAAATAATAAAAAAATAAATAAAAAAAAGTACAAAAATATTTTTCATTTTCTTTTATTAGTATAACTATCATATAAAAACAAAAGAAAAACCAAAAATATAAAAAACCAATGACATAAAAAAAAAAGAAATAAAAATTCACAAATGGTAAAAATACACAAAAGTAAAAAAATCCATCATTGAGGTATTATCATAATAACTTCCGGTGAACTTGTTGGTTCCCAACTCGAACAAAAGATTTAAAACTTGCCATTTGTGTCTCTTACGACGTACGGCTCACCTTGAAAAGTTAAACAAGCTATAAAGTGGGTATAAGGAGGGTTGTTCCAAGGAACTACGACCCGAAAGGAGAAATAAGCTTCGCGTTATTCCTACTCCTCCGCTCACCGTGCGATTATTCTTTTGGAAGGCTACGTGAAGTAAGTAGACTATTTGGGTTCAAGTTGTCTATTTTTGGGTTCCTGTCCGTTTAAAAATAGATTGTGAATAAACTAAAAAACCAAAAATACTCTTCTTGTTCTCTATTTAGTGCATGCGCACTCGTTCTAAAAGGCTCGTCGTCTACGACAACAACAACAACAAGTTCCTCCGAATCTTGTTGAACCTCCCAAAGATACGATGGCTAATAAATCGAACCTATGGGCAGAACTGCTCAGGCTCCCACCTGAGGGATACGAGGACGCAATTGTTGTTCCACTGAAATCGCAGCAGCAAATTTTGATGATCAAGCTTGTGTTGCTAACTCTTGTCCAGAACTAAGCAATCTTCTTGGACATGACGTGACAAAGAGGACCCACATGCCCACAAGCCGTTACTCTTCAATAAAATTCACTCTAACATTGAGATATCCTAATGTCCCTGACCACATCAATTACGTTGAAATGCTTTTTCCTTCTCTCCTCCGAGGGGGCAGCCCGGATATGGCTTGAGAAAGAACCCCTCGATCAATTCAGACATGGATACCCCCCTCGTTATTTTTTTGCTAAATTCATCAATCAGTTTTTCCCCAACCTTCTAAAACACAATCTTCGGAACGAAATACCAATTTCAAACACAGAATTGATGATCGTATAGTGAGGCTTGGGATCGTATATCAAAGATCTTCTTTCCGAGCTTGTCACATCATGGATTCTCGGAGCTTCACCATCATTGAATAACTTTTACAATGCCTTAAATGTTAATGATCAAGAACTCTTTGAACTCCGCCGCTATTGGTAACTTTTTGGACAAAAGAGCCCTCTGATTTTGCTCAAGCATCACGAGCGAAGTCCAAAGTTCGTCTCTCCCGTAGCAAAGCCATTGTTGCTAAGGTGTTTACAGTCGCTTCCCCTCCGAGTATCCTCCCAATTGTGCTGAATTGAAAGATATGGTTAGAGCTCTACATCTCGACAATCAGACATCTCCCAGTTCCAGCTCCCGCTCCTGTAAAAGCGGTTGAGCAAAGTTGTGTTACCTGCGGTGGTGCCCATTCATATCGTAATTGTCCGGCTACCGATAGCAATAATTACCGAGATAACATCCAAGAATACGTCTCGCAAGCAGCCGCAGCAAATTTCAACCAAGGAAATTCCGGTTACCGTCCGCCACCAATGGCAAACACCAAATCAACCACCCGGTTTTCCGCCCAGCAACACAACAGACAAGCCAACAATCAGAATCGTTGGAAACCAAAACAAACCGTGGAATGGCTACAACCAGGGTCAAATCCCAACGACCCCAGGTTCCAGACAACAAGCCCCATGTATCAACCCCCGGTTAATCAACACCCAGCTACCAAGCTCACATCATGCATCGGGTGTGTCAAAAATGATTTATGGTAAGTGCTAGGTCAAGGCTAAGATGCGGTTATACAAATACATGCAAAAGCAAATTCTAACATAACCGACATGCTCACCAAAATCGAAAATTCCAACCAAGCTTCTACATCTAGTTTCGTGTTCAAATCTTCCTAGCAACACCATTTGCTAACACCGAAGGGTGAATTTAAAGCAATCATCCGACCATGAAGCGGTGTTTATAAGATGGACCTCAAATTCCTACCTCGCGGTTTGTGGAAGTTTGAAACCTGAGTAGTACAAAGGTACAAACGTTAGCGATCCTAACGAAAGTACCAAAGACGCTCCAACCTCCATAGACCAAGTTGATGTAACCCGTAGTCAGCCTATAATCCAAAACTCCTTTACCATATCCATCTAGGTAAACAAGGAAAAATCCGCGAAAGACAAGACCTTTTAGCTTTGAAAATTATGAAATTTCGGAATCTCCACTTCGAGCTGAGCTTCGCGGATGCTCTCCTGCCACTTGCTAAGTTTGCACCGATGTTCAGAAATCTTTTGAACAACAAAGACATATATCTTGGAATTCACCAAAAACACCGGTTAATGAAAATTGCTCTGGACAGCATCCTAAAGACATTCCCGAAAATTTATGAGACCCATGTCGATTTTCTATATTCCGTGTGATTTCCCAGAGTTGGATGAATGCTTGGCCCTGGCCGATCTCGGTGCAAGCATCAATCTAATGCCACTCTCTGTTTTTGAAAAGCTTAATCTCCAAAGACTGACCAAAACTAGGATGATACTCGAGTTAGCCGACCGATCGATCTCTACTCCCACCGGCATAGCCGAAGATGTTTTTGTGAAGGTTGGAACCTTCTACTTTCCAGCCGATTTTGTGGTAGTTGACTATGATGCCGACCCTAGATCCGTTGATTTTATGGAAGTCCATTTTTAAGACAGCAAGAGCCTAGATTGATGTACATGGTGAAGAATGACCTTTAAGAACTGATGACCAAATCCGTGACTTTCAAAGTAGGTGATACGAAAAATTTCTCCTTAATGCCATGCCATAGAATCAGTTAACAAGGTCGACCATATTGATATAACTTGTGAGGAGTATTCTCAAGAGATTTTAGGTTTCTCGGAAGTATTAGCAAATGGAAATTCCACTCCTTCCTTTGAACCAATTGTTGATACCACTTCTCCCACCCTCACTCCATTCGAGGGTAGTGATTTCATTCTTGAAGAAATCGAGGCTGAACTTTCTGATACTTCGTATAAGTCAGGAATTGATGATGCCGAATGTGATCTCGAGAAGGACATTCTTCTTCTCGAAGCTATCCTAAATAGTGAGCCCTTATCACCACTTCCCAACCATGCAAATTATTTTCCTGAGGTTAGAAAAGAACTTAAGATTTGTGAAGCCAAAACCGATGAAACATCAATTGATGAACCTCCCGAGGTCGAGCTCAAGGACTTACCTCCCCACCTCGAATATGCATTTTTGGAGGGTGACAACAAGTTACCAGTCATCATTGCTAAAGATTTGAGTGTCCAGGAGAAAGCCGCTCTCATAAAGGTGTTGCAGTCCCACAAGCGAGCCATCGCTTGGAAACTCTCCGATATCAAGGGTATTAACCCGGAATTTTGTACTCACAAAATTCTAATGGAAGAGGACTACACACCAGCGGTCCAACATCAGAGACGGGTAAACCCAAAAATCCACGATGTCATAAAAAAAGAAGTTGAAAAACTTCTTGACGCTGGATTAATTTACCCTATCTCGGATAGTCCCTGGGTAAGCCCGGTACACTGTGTACCAAAGAAAGGTGGTTTTACCGTAGTTGAGAATGAGCAAAATGAGTTGATCCCAACTCGATTAGTTACGGGATGGCGGGTATGCATTGACTACCGAAAGTTGAATGAAGCCACCCGAAAGGACCATTTTCCACTACCATTCATGGACCAAATGCTCGAGAGGCTTGCGGGAAACGAATACTATTGTTTTCTCGATGGTTTCTCGGGTTATTTTCAAATACCCATCGACCCAAATGATCAGGAAAAGACAACATTTACTTGCCCATACGGAACCTTTGCCTACCGACGCATGCCCTTTGGCCTCTGCAATGCACCAGGCACATTCCAGAGATGTATGATGGCAATCTTCCACGACATGATCGAAAAAACGATGGAAGTGTTTATGGATGACTTTTCGGTTTTTGGAAGTTCTTTCTCTACATGCCTAACCCATTTGGAAAAGATGCTTAAGCGGTGTGAAGACACCAATTTAGCTCTAAACTGGGAGAAAAGCCATTTCATGGTTAAGGAAGGCATTGTTCTTGGACATAAAATCTCCAAGTCGGGAATTGAGGTCGATCGAGCTAAGATTGACGTTATCGCAAAGCTCCCTCACCCGACTACTGTAAAAGGTGTCCGTAGTTTTCTTGGGCATGCCGGGTTTTATAGAAGATTCATCCAGAATTTCTCAAAAATAGCCCGTCCCATGACCCATTTGCTTGAAAAAGAGACTCCGTTTTATTTCTCCAAAGAGTGTATTGAAGCATTTAACACTCTCAAAAAGAATCTAACCGAGGCTCCAATCCTGATTGCCCCAGACTGGAATGAACCATTTGAACTTATGTGCGATGCAAGCGATTTCGCCTTAGGTGCAGTCTTGGGGCAACGTCATGAGAAACATTTCAGGAGGCTATTCACTATGAATGTAAAAAAATGAATGAGGCGGAATCACGTTACACCATGACGGAGAAAGAAATGTTAGCCGTGGTGTACGCATTCAAAAAATTCCGATCTTACCCTTGTCATGAACAAATTGCACTGTGTATACGGATTCTTTCCGACCTCAAGTTCTCTTGCCTAGAAAGTTTAGGCGAGATTGACTTCGATGGGTTCTGCTCCTTCAAGGAGTTCGACTTTGATGTAGTTGACACGAAAGGAGCTGAGAACCTTGAGCTGATCATCTATCTCGATTAGAGAAATCCTCATAAGAATTGAGCTCGATCCAAAGGAGATCAATGAAAATTTCCTCTTGAATTCTTAGTTCGATTGCTTGTTATTGTTGCTATGTACCCCAGGGTTTGCTAACATCGACAAACTACCATGCCGGGAAATTTCGGGATCAAAGGATTGTCAACCAGCAGAAAAGATAAATTCTTCAAGACGTAATCATTTATTTTTGGGAAGATCTTTCTGTTTAAATTGTGCGGATCAAGTTATGCGACGTTGTGTTTTGGCAAGAAGCCCATGACATCCTAATGGATTGCCACACGATGGTCCACACCGGTGGACATCAAGGTGCTAACTAACAGCAAGGAAAGTCTTCGATTCAGGAATTCTTTTGGCCAACAATCTACTAAAGATGCCAATGGTTGGTTAAAAATGCTTCTCATGACAGTGTCAAGGAAAAAATTCACTACGGATGAGATGCCGAATAAATTTCCATACCTAGTTTGTGTAATTTTGACGTTTGGGGATTGACTTTTTGGGGCTTTCCCATAATTCCAAAGGCAACATATTATCATCCTTGTTGAAGTTGATTTCCTTTCCAAATGGGTTGAAGCAAAAGAGCTCACCACCAATGATGCCGTGTTGTTTACAAATTTCGTGAATCTCTCCTTAGCCAGATTCGGTGCCCTCGTTGCAATCATAAGTGATCGTGGAACCATTTTTTGCATTGTCTAATTTGCAAAGGTCATGATTATATTCGGAGTCACTCATCCGTCTCTCACCGCGTATCTTACACTTATCAAGTGGTCTTGTTGAGGGTATAAAATAGGAGTTTGATTACGAATTCTTGAATGGAACTATGGGCGTAAATTGTGCCTCTTGGTAGGATAAATTAGATGATGCACTTTGGGCTTTCCAGCACAGCTTACAAAACACCATCGGGTTTACTCCTACAAGTCTGGTGTACGGGAGGCATGTCATCTTTCCGATTGGCTCGAGACAAAGCTTACTGGGCCCTTATGCATACAAAACTTTGATATCTAAAAAGCGGGTGATCACAGCGAAAAGTTCAATCAATGAAACTTCAATGATACTTCGTGATCATGCTTATGAGAAACTCTTTGATCTATAAAGAGAAAACAAGAGAATCATGACTCCAAGATCAAAACCGCGTTTTCATAGTCGGTGATCGAGTCTAATCTTTAAATCTAGATTATGATTTTCTCGGCAAACTTAAGACCGCTGGTCAGGACCTTTTACTTTCGCAACGTTATCCTGTACGGCACGTCGAGTTATCTCAAAACTCTGGGATGAATTTCAATACTAAATGGTCTTCTTTTTTTAAGCACTATTGGAGGGGGACAGTACCTAATTTGTAGTCCCGGATTTCCAGGACATTTCCCCATTATCCAGTAAATTCGGGTGTCGGGTCAAGCATAGAACCTTAAACAAGCCGCTATGTGGAGGCACCCCATGCTTATCGTAGTATTGTGTAGAAATGAATAAGTGTTTTCTTGTCGTGAGGAGGTTCGCCTTTTCCATTACCCGTGTTTCGTGTTTGTGTTGTTAATTGTCCAGGATTGCCCGGATTGTGTAGACTCTCGTGCTCTCAGTTTTGTCTTTCACAAGAGTTTCACATCCTCAGCTTCATTTTGGGAATCCAGTATCCAAATCTAATCGACTAACGTTTTATCTTTTGGCACACTTAATAAACGGCCTTAGATTTACGTAGGTGCCCCTTTTAAAACATCGAGGACGATGTGTAGTTCTAGTATGGGGGGGATCTTCGATTTTCGATTTAATTTTTGCCTGCAGCCGTTGTTATCACGTAATCCCGTTTTTACCACCAAATTTTTGTAGAAATACCAAAAAAATAAAAAAAAATTAAGAATTTTCAAAAAAATAAAATAAGTGTTTTGTCACAGTTTCGACTTTCCTAATGGGTAGAATGAGAATAATTTTTGAATCGAACGGGCATGTCGAGCCCTAGCTAGTTCCTAAATTGTAGGCTAAGCTTTCACGAGGTGAAGAACAAGAAGTGATAGAGTTAAATATAAGTTTATGTGCTGAGCAAGATTCTTCTAAAGCTTATATGAGTAACTTGTGGCTTTTTCTCCCATTAGCTTTCAAATCCACCTAATCATACGTGCTTATTTCAATTCAACTAAGTCAATCAATGTTTTTAGAAAAAGCTTCAAATTTATAACTTGATTCTTTAAAACGAGTTCTTTCTGTTCCTAGTAATTTGAAAGTTAAAATGCGAAAGAAGCATGAACGAAATATGAATGCAAAAATGCATGAATATTAAAAATATGCCAATAAAGCATACATTTGAGTTTATGGAGCAAGTAAAAGATGTGTCGTGATATCCCGCTCCGCTAACCACGAGGTGGGGGTTCAAACTAAGACATCTTTACTTCTAAGGATTTGGTGTGTTGTGATATCTTACCAGGAAGCAAGGTCTAGGTGAGGGTTCAAACTAAGATACCTATCCTTAGCCATATTAGGAAGAGGGTGTTGATGTGATTTCCCTCTACGCTAGCGACGGGGTGGGTTTTCAAACTAAGAACACCGGTCGTTGGTTGTGATATCCTACCAGGGAAGTGCTTAATACGATGACCATTCACTTTGAAGTTTGGCCCAGACTTTGGGATAACTCGAACGGGCCAATAAGGGAAAACTTGTTGATAGTGAACGTCCTGACCAGCGGGTTTTAAGCTTTCTGAGAAAAACTTAATCTAGAGTTAAAGAGGAGGACTCGTTCTACCGACGGTGAAACGCGGTATCTTGATTTAGAATCGGGATCCTCGTTTGTTTTATTCTTATAGAACAAAGAGTTCTTATAAGCTCATCACGAGCTCATTAAGTTCACTCAGTATGAACTTTCCTATGCTCCAGCGGTTTTAGATCAATGTTTGTATTATTAAGGCCCAATAGGCCTTGTTTCTAACTCAATTGCAGATGGCAGTGCCTTTCCGTAAACCACTTATATGAGTACTCCCAATGTTTGTTTTGTAAGCGGTGCGGAAAGCCCATAAAGCATCATCGAGCTTATCTGACCAAGAGGTACGGTTCTCTCCTATTGATCTCTCAAGAATTCTCTTCAAGCCCCGATTGGAAACCTCGACTTGTCCACTTGTTTGTGGATGGTATGCAGTGGAAAGTCGATGGGTAACTCCATATTTAAGCATCACCTTGGCAAATTGATCATTACAAAAATGAGTGCCTCGGTCACTGATAATTGCTCGGGGAGTTCCGAATCGGGCAAAAAGAGCTTTCAAAAATCTTACTACAACCCTAGCATCATTGGTGGGGAGCGCTTTTGCTTCAACCCATTTTGAAAGGTAATCAACTGCTACTAGGATGTATTTGTTGCCTTTGGATGATGGGAATGGCCCCATAAAGTCAATGCCCCAGACGTCAAAGATTTCACAGACTTGGATGGAATTTTGTGGCATTTCATCCCGTTGTGAAATTTTTCCTTGACGCTGGCATGAGTTGCAGTTTTTAACCAACTCATGGGCATCTTTGTAGATTGTGGGCCAAAAGAATCCGGAATCGAAGACTTTTCTTGCTGTGTAGTTAGCACCGTGATGTCCACCGGTGGGACCATCGTGGCAAGCCATGAGGATGTCATGGGCTTCTTTGCCAAAAACACAACGTCGAATAACTTGATCCGCACAGATTTTAAACAGAAAGGGATCTTCCCAGAAATAATGCTTCACGTCTTTGAAGAATTTTCTTTTCTGCTGGGTTGACATCCCTTTGATCACGAAATTTCCCGCATGGTAGTTTGCGATGTCAGCAAACCATGGGTACTAGCATCAAGAACCACAATCAACTAAGAAGTTTCCAAGAGGAAACTTTTTCATTTATCTCCTTTGGATCGAGCTCATTCTCCATGAGGATTTCTCTCATCGTGATAGATGCTCAGGCCCTATGTATTTCTCACTCTTTCGGTGTCCAACTACATCAAGTCGAACTCTTGAAGGAGCAGAACCCATTGGAGCAATCTTGCCTAGAAATCTTTCTTAGCAAAGAGATACTTGAGGGCGGAATGATCCGTATACACAGTGCATTTGTTCATGACAAGGTAAGATCGGAATTTTTCGATGCGTCCACCACCTAACATTTCTTTCTCTGTTCGTTGGTGTAACGTGATTCCCGCACTCATTCATTGTTTTTACTTGCAAATTGTATAGCCTGAAATTTTCTCATGACGTTGCCCAAGAATGCAACCCAAGGAGAAATTCGCTTGCAGTCGCACTAAGTTCAAATGGTTCATCTCCAGTCTGGGCAATCAGGATTGAGCCTCGGTTAGTATCTTTTGAGAGTGTTAAATGCTTCAATGACACTCTTTGGAGAAATAAAACGGAGTCTCTTTTTCAAGCAAAGCTCAAGGGACGGCTATGTTTGAGAAATTCTGGATGAATCTTCTATAAAACCCCGGCAAGGGGGGGGGGGGTGGGGGGGGGGGGGGGGGGGGGGGTAGCCCAAGAAATACTACGAACATCCTTTTACTGTAGTCGGGTGAGGGAGTTTTGCGATAACGTCAATCTTAGCTCGATCGACCTCAATTCCCGATTTGGAGATTTTATGTCCGAGAACAATGCCTTCCTTAACCATGAAATGGCTTTTCTCCCAGTTTAGAGCTAAATTGGTGTCTTCACACCGCTTAAATCTTTCCAAATGGGTTAAGGCATTGGGATTGTGATGGTAGAGAGAAAGAACTCCAAAAATCGAAAATCATCCATAAACACTTCAGCGTTTTTTTCGATCATGTCGTGGAAGATAAGCCAACATACATCACTGAATGTGCCTGGTGCCATTGCAAGGCCAAAGGGCATGCGGCGGTAGGCAAAGGTTCCGTAGGGCAAGTAAATGTTGTCTTTTTCCAATCATTTGGGTCGATGGGTTTTGATAATAACCCGAGAAACCATCGAGAAAACATCGTATTCGTCTCCCGCACGCCCTCTCCGAGCCATTTGGTCCCTGAATGGTAGTGTAAAATCGGTCCTTTCCGGGTGCTTCATTCAACTTTTCGTAGTCAATGCATACCGCCATCCGTATCTCGTCGAGTTGGGATCAACTCATTTTGCTCATTCTCAACTACGTAAAACCACCTTTCTTGGTACCCCATGTACCGGGCTTACCCAGGGACTAGCCGAGATAGGGTAATTAATCCAGCGTCAAGAAGTTTTTCAACTTCTTTTTTTATGACATCGTGGAATTTTGGGTTTACCTGTCTCTGATGTTGGTAACCGCTGGTGTGTAGTCCTTTACCAGTTGAATTTGTGAGTACAAAATCCGGGTTAATACCCTTGATGTCGGAGAGTTGTTCCAAGCGATGCTTTCGCCTTGTGTGATTTGCAACACCTTTATGAGAGCGGCTTTTCTCCCGGACACTCCAAAATCTTTAGCAATGATGACTGGTAAACTTGTTGTCACCCACCAAAAATGCATATTCGAGTGGGAGGTAAGTCCTTGAGCTCAGACCTCGGGAGGTTCATCAATTGATGTTCATCGGTTTTGGCTTCCAACACACCTTAATTCTTTTCTAACCCCAGAAAAATAATTTTGCATGTTGGTAATGGGGTAGAATAAGGGCTCACTATTTAAGGATAGCTTCAAGAAGAATAATGACCTTCTCGGATCACATCGGCCATCAACTAATTCCTGACTTAGACGAAGTAACAGAAGTCAACCTCGTATTCTTCAAGAATAAATCACGTACCCTCGAATGAGTGAGGGTGGGAGAAGTGTATGCAACAATCTGTTCAAAGTAAGGAGTGGAATTTCCATTTGCAAATACTTTCTAGAAACCAAAACCTCTGAGAAATTCCTTACATACTCATATCAATAAAGTCCGCCCTGTTAACTGATTCCATTGGCATTGTAGGAGAAGATTTTCGTATCACCTACTTTTGAAAGTCACGGATTGGTCCCATCTTGTTGTCTTAAGTCATCTCTCACCGTGTACATCGATCAAGGCTCTTTGCCGATCCTAAAAATGGTCCTTCCTAAAATCAACGGGACCTCTAGGGCGGCATCATAGACACCCACCACAAAATTGGCCTGGAAAGTAGAAGGTTCCAACCTTCACAAAAACAACTTCGTCTATGCCGTGGAGTAGAGACGATCGTGTCGGCTAACTCGAGTATCATCCTAGTTTTGGTCAGTCTTTGGAGATTAAGCTTTTCAAAGACGGAGAGTGGCATTAGATTGATGCTTGCACCGAGATCGGCCAGGGCCAAGCATTCATCCAACTCTGGGAAATCACACGGTATCAGAAATCGACCCGGGTCTCCTAATTTTTCGAGAAATGTCTTTAGGATGACTGCCGAGCAATTTTCATTAACCGGTGTTTTGGTTAATTCCAAAATCTTGTCTTTGTGTTCAAAATCTTTCTGAACATTGGTGGCAAACTTAGGCATTTGCAAAAGAGCAGCCGCGTAGCTCAGCTCGAAGTGAGATCTGAAAATTTTCCATAATTTCAAAGCTAAAAGGTCGTCCTTTTCGCGGATTTTCTCCTTGTTTACCCTAGATGGATATGGTAAAGTCGTTTTGGTTCTAGGCTTGACAACTGGTTCATCAACATTTTTTATTTTTTGTTGGACTATCGAAGGTTGGGACGACTTTGGTACTTCCGTAGAAGTACCGTGTCCTTTGTTACCTCGGTTTCAACTTCCACCACCGGAGGTGGAATTTGAGGTCCATCATATGAAACACCGCTTCTGGTGGTGATTGCTTTCAATTCACCCTTCGGGTTAGCAATGGTGTTGCTAGGAAGAGAACCCGAACTTGAAGTAGAAGCTTGGTTGGAATTTACGATTTTGGTGAGCAAGTCGGTTATGTTGGTCATTTGGTTTTGCATTTGTGCATACCGCATCAATTAGCCTTGACATAGCTCTTAAAATCAGTTTTTGACACACCAAGATCTTGATGAGCTGGAGCTTGGTAAGCAGGTGTTTGATTAAACGGGGTTGATACATTGGGGCTTGTTGTTGAACCTGGGGTCGTTGGATTTGACCCTGGTTGTAGCCATTCCCACGGTTTTGGTTTTGGTTCTGGTTCCAACGATTCTGATTGTTGGCTTGGTTGTTGTGTTGCATGGGAGGAAAACCGGGTGGTCTGATTTGGTTTGCCATCGGTGGCGGACGGTAACCGGAATTTCCTTGGTTGAAATTTGTTGCGGCTGCTTGCGAGACATATTCTTGGATGTTATCTCGGTAATTGTTGCTATCGGTAGCCGGACAATTACGATATGAGTGGGCACCATCGCAGGTAACATTGGTGAACTACCGGTACTAACTTGGAGTTAGTACCGCTAGCTTTAAAAGTTAGTACCGCTAGCTTTAAAAGTTAGTACCGCTAGTTCTAAAAAGGGATTTAGCTGTACAATAGCAACGTACTTTGTAAAATGTTTCGTTTTGGTACGTGAACTTTTTTTTGTTCCACTTAATGTAACGAACTTT
>BQNB010076002.1:0-31287 GCA_026074375.1 Tanacetum coccineum | reverse complement strand
TCAGGAATGTCGTTTCACATCAAATTGCTTTAGAGTCCGAGTCGTGAATACGTGATATAGATGATCGTTCTTATAAGTCATGCCAGACCTAAAAGTCAAAGGGTATAATAATTATCTAAAAATCCGAAAATTCTCAAATGTTACAGTCTTCAAACTTCCTCTTGTTTTCTGCCTGTCTCTCAGCAAAAGTGTTATTTCTCCTATCCATCAATTCAGTTGCCATCTCAATAGCCTCCTGCATGGTCTTTGGCTTCGATGCCACAACACTTGAGTAAATCAGGTCGGGCATCCCACCGACATATCTTTCTATTTTGTCAGTCTCTTCAGGAAACATCCTGTCACACAGCAATGCTAGCTCCTAGAATCGTTGGTTGTAAGCTACCACATTGGTGCCTTTTACTTTTAGGTTCCACAACTCTGCTTCAATCTTCTTGATTTCATTCCTCAGACAATATTTAGTTGTCATTTTCTTCTTCAAGTCAGACTACGTCATTGCATATGCCACCTCATTTGTCACTGTCCTAGCATGTAAGTTCCACCATGTTAGAGCAGTTCCCATAAGAGTACAAGTGGCAAACTTCACTTGATTCTCCACGGTGCAGTTACTTATGCGAAACACGGTTTCCATCCTCTCAAACCATTGGGTCAAGTCGACCGCTCCTTCTGTACCCCTGAAGAATAAGGGTTGACATTTCATGAAGTCCTGATAAGTGCACTCCCGAACGGTGCGTTCATTCCTTCTTGCACCAGTTCCCGAGGTATGGCTATCATCGCCATTTCGGGTCGTAGCACGTGCTGCCAAAACAGCAGTGACACCCTCGTCGATCATGGCCTGCAGTTGGGCACTGGTGACCGAAGTGGTGGTAGTAGGGTCTGTGACTGGTGGGGGAGTTGCGGTGACTGGCCTTGACCTCGTGGTTCTTGTGGGCCTTCCTCTTGGTGCCATTTTCTTAAATCACAAGAAAACATAACACCCGTTAGATTTCAAAAATCTTAACCATAACCCGATGTATACATAATGAATAAAACGAGATCACAACACAAGGTGAAATACACAATAGTATTGAAATTAACAAATCGACATTCATTCACAATAAATTCGATTTCATATAAAACATAATCCATCCTTTTCATATATAACTTGGAAAATAATACATGATTGGTTTATATACAAACGATCATAACAACTAGGTTACAAGACAAAATAACCTATAGCCATACTAGCCGAGATATACTCGTAATACTTAGTAGGCTGTACAAAGTAGCCGATATATGAACAAAAGATCTAAACAGAGTAGCTAGTCAAAACAAAAGATCTATACAGCCTGCTAGCTGGGAACAACCCATAATACTTAACAGACTGTACAGTAGCTACAATCATAACCTAGTCTAAGAACTGCTACTGGCCTCCTCTGGTAGCTCTGGCTCTGCAGGATCCTTAGCAGGTCCCTGCTGTGTCTGAAGCTCGATCATCTGAGTCTTGAGGCTCTTCACTATCTTTAGTGCCTCCACTAACTGTCTCTGTCTCCGATAGTCTGCTTTCAGCAGCTCTGAAATCACCGTCTGTCTCCTCTGGTCTGCTGCCTGTAACTCAACGATCTCGGACTGCTGAGTCATGACCGTAGTCCGAAGTAATATGCCCTCGGAATGCGTCTGATCGCAAGCATCCATCGACTGTGCCCAAGCGGCACGTGATAATCTGGCCTCCTCCTCCATCAGAACGGCTGTGCGTCTATGGAAGGGCCTATCACTCTCCAACATGTTGACTCGGGCTCTAAGTAGAGCTCGGTCATACCGTGCATCATCCAGCTGAGAATATATGATCTCATCCTCTTGGTCAACAGTAGAAGACAACTCAATAACTCTCTGGTTGACCCCCTCTAGGGTGGTCGGTGCAATCTCCTGGATGGCTCCTACAAGGTCATCCCATGTATCCCTAATACCATAGCCTAACTCTCTAGACATCCGGCGTCCTGGAGCGGCCTCTAACATATCAGCAAATCCATAAAGGTCTGCCCTAGCTGTGGTAGGTCCAACCTGCCTAGCAGTACCAGCTGCCGAACTCTCCCCGACCTCGTATCCAGGACCAGGAGTAGTACGACACGGCCTCTTACGAAGCGGTAAACACATCTCAGGCATCTCAGTCTCATGAACATGAGATGGTAGTGCATCTCTCTGTCTAATCCCAGCAGCTCGGGATCCCAGAGATCCCTCAGCATAAGTAGGGATAATGGGTGGTGGTGGTGGTATAGGTAATGGTGGAGAGGGTATCTGAGGAAGTGGTGATGAGTATGGAGAGAGAGGTGATGGTGGTGGAGTAGGTAAGGCTAACACTCTCTCAGCAACTTCCTCGGAGAGGAAAGGTGTCGGCGCCTGGGTTCGGATGGACATCCTAGCCGCGACGCGATAAGCAATGTATGGGTCCTGGTCAGCTGAATAAGCAACAGCTGCAGGCTCGGCAAGAGCTAATGCATCATCATCATCATCTCCTCTGTCCGCAGGATAGTCGGCTGGATCCTCCTCAGGATCCTCCTCGTCATCCTCCTCTAGGTCCTCCTCAGGGTCGGACTCTGGTATATACCCTGGTGACTGATGAGTAGGTGAGTCAGCAGCAGGCAGTGGCTGCTCCTCAGCCGGGAATACCTCATCGTCCACCGGTAAGAACTCCGGGTAAACAGGCTCCGGAACAAAAGGTATGTAAATCGGTGAAGGTGGTGCCTGCTCTGGCTCCTCAGGGCCAGGCACATAATCTGGTGATGGTGGTCCCTCAAAAACAGGTACCTCGACTCCTGGTGACCCCATGTATAAATCGTCCTCAGATGCTGATGTGTATGTAACAGCAGAGTGCTCAGAATCTGACATAATAGTATCTGAAATCAAAATTTAGCTTATATAAGTATATTAATATAAGACCATCATCCTTATATACGTAATATATTATAAACACGTATATCAATTATGCATGTATATAGCCTAACCGACTAATGCCATAATTTGTATATGAATACCCCGTAAAAACCCTTTTGTATGTATGCAATGTTTGAAAATGGTTATAGTCCAGCAAAAACATTTTGACCTGGTTCTCTATAACCTTGGCTCTTGATACCAATCTGTAACACCCCCAAAATGGGTCGCAGCGGAATAAGGATCCGGGGCATGTTACTTCAAGATCAACAGCACAAGATATATATAAGAACGACACAAAAGTCGTTTAAACTGATACATTGGATTTAAATAAAAGATATATTACAAAAGCTTATAGCTTTACTTGTTCTTTGTTTCATATTACAAAAGACAACATAGATTTCCCAAAACATGATACACATAAGTCTTTAACTGTACAATCCAAAACATAATCCAATGCATCCTTGGCATCTCGTGCCTAATGACCTCCTGAAAACATTGCTTAAAACGTCAACAAAATTGTTGGTGAATTCATAGGTTTATGTATTTAAATTATGCAGGACCGCAAGACTTTCCCGTGATGTTTACAACATATGCCAACAATCACAAAACCAGATTACTGTTGCACTAAGCTCATGACACCGAAGCTCAACCTATATTTGCTATTTTAGCAGTTATTTTGCCCGTACAGATGTTGTAACCCGCAACATCCAAGTCCGACATGGTCAACGTTCGTTCCCAGTGATAGCTAATCACCCAAACGGGGAGGTTAATCCCAATAGATCTATTTATCTCATTCGCGCTCACATAATGTAATTAGCAACTACATCTATGCAATTGACAGTTCATGATAATGGGCTCAGGAGGGTTATTGCTACTTAGGCAACACATAATCAATATACTTTCAACACTTGCGTCCAATTTATAAAACAAAGCATGTTCTCACCCCAAATAATAATAAATCAGTAAAACTGTAAAAAGTGGGCTATGAACTCACCTGGTACAATAGCCTTAAATAATCACAGATATAACGTCACGCAAGAACATAAATGCCAACCTATTTAAATTAAAGGCCGATAATTATCACAGTACTTTAATTAACAACAATTTGAAAAAAAATCATAAGTGTAGTTACAAATGTCGTACTATCGTTCGGGCTATCATAAATAAAGAGGTCATGACATGACGTACGAGGAGTTAGGACACTTTAAATCGTAAATCCAACAACTCATCGATACGCCATCCGAAGAGGCCTCATTATGAAACTCCCTAGTATTATAGCACTTTGATAACCACTCAATATTCTATATAGCATAATCACCGACTAATCGTTTTAGTAAAATAATATTTATAAAGTGAAAACGTTTATAAATTTACTTTTCGTAAAAATGACCTAATTTGGTCGTTTTAAGCCCGTTGCTCGCGTTTCTTACGTCCACGTCTTCGTAGTAAGACGAGTGATCAAAATATTACATTTTCAAGTTTTTAAGATTCTGCGATGAATAGTAAAATTACTGTTCATGACAGCTCTTGTCGTTTTAGGGCTTTAATTAGCGTAAACTTGTAATCGTATCAACTTATTTCGTTTTAATCCTGATTTTAAGTGATTCTTATCGAGTAAGTTTTTGTTATTAAAAGAGTATTATATTTATAAAGATAAATTCACTGATGAATAGGTGATTTCTACTGTTCATAGTTAGAAAATTACTTTATAATCTTTAATTATCGAAAATGTCGTAATTACCTTCGTTATAGTTCCGTTTGAATCAGATTCTTCGTGTACATCTCATAAATCATAAAGTTATATCATATTTTAGATGATTTTAAACTCCAAGTTTCCTGTAATGGAATAGTAAACTTTTTATAAAAATATTTTATAAAAAGTTTTTAATAGTCGTAAACCTCGTTTTTCACGTATCTTTTTCGTTATAGACGGATTTTTTCAAGTTCTTATCATTATGGAATCGCATGAGGGGCGATAATAAAACTCTAAAATATCAAAAGCTACTGTCCAAAATTCGTGTTTGGACCAAGGCCCTAAGTCTTATTGTGTTTACTTTTTGAAAACCTTGTTTTTATGTATTATTAACTTAGTAGTTTACTATAAAAACTCTTAAAAACACATTTGACACTTGTGGTACTTATAATAAGGTCTAATATCATCCCTAGTCCTTATAATTTCATTGTAACAAGTTCAACCCTTTTACTTTCATTATTTTCACATGTGAAGTTTAAGAAACATTATAAAACCCTAATTAGCCTTTAAACATGTTTATACTTAAACTATAAGTTAACATACTTTTATATTTACTTTTTTCCATGAATATTTATAACATTAGGTACATGATAATAAGTGTATAAATTGATAAACTCAAATAAAAATCCATTTTATACATTTAAAAGTCATTAGTGGTGATTATGGCTATATTTAACATGTAATACATAAAATCATAAGAAATAAAAGTATAAAGAATTTAAGAAAACCTTAGTGATGATGTAAGAGATGTGAAATAAGTTCTAAACCCGTGTTTAGATTCAAAAACAAAGCTTTCAAGCTTATAACCCAAGATTAGGTTTCCAAAACCCTAATCTTTCCTTTTTCTTCTTATTACTTGAAAATGATGAACCAATGCTTCCCAACACCTTAAATACCTTAAAGTATGCCGGTATAAGTTGTATAAACTTATAAAATAAATTGTGAAATTTTGTTTTATGGGGTTTTTGTGCCGTGGGATTTGGGAGAAGAAAAGAGATAAAGAAAAATGAAGTTTCTGTTAAGTTATGAAATTAATGTAAGATTTCTCATTCGCAGCATGGCTATTTATAGTCTAAATATCTACTTAACCAAACCCTAGTTACTTTCTAACCCTAGTTAAGTTAGCATGACAAGTTGAAAAAAAAAGTGTAAGAGTTACTTTATGATAATACTAGATATTATCTAGATATTATAATAAAGGTGATGAACACTTTGGTTCCAATCCTTTAATTTTCGGCATAATGTATATAATATGAGATTGTTCTATTTAATTTTTGAGTAATCGGTATAATCGTCAGGGATATTTGTTTAGGGCTTAGTTAGGTTTTTGAAACTTCCGGGTATGCCTAAACGTATTTTATTATGAAACGTAAGCATTTTACGTAGCTGATAAAAATAAGATGAACAAAGTCATTAATTATCCTCATAATAATCATATAACACTTGTTTGATGCAAACATTTAATCGTTTAATGCCCATTTACATTGTATGATCATTTTCAGTTTACGCGATTTAACTTAACGTTTACGGTTTAAGAGCAAACGCGTAAAACCCTAAAAATAAATTATGAATTACATAATGTCATACAATGACCTAAAATACGAGGTGTTATATAGAACATTTTCTAAAGAAAAATTATAATACAACTTCTAAACAAGTAGTACCGTAGGTCACTTGATTAAGGTTCACCAAAATTAAATTAAAAGCTCACCTAATGAAACTTAAAATCATATACATACTTTGTGTTGGGATTTTACAAACTAGTTAATCAATAACTACGAGTACACATCGGATTGAATCTATTTTTATATTATGAATTAACACATATAAATTAAACAAATAATTTACTAACCTTTTGTTTATTAAATTATTTCAATAAATGAGTATAGATCTTGGATCTTGAAACTTCTTTAACGGTTAAATTACCGTCTTTATGGTATGCTCACACTACACGTCACACGAGCACGTTATGGTGCTAGTGTTCGCTTCACGATTAACAAGCTAACACCATGTGTTCTTGTTACATGAAAAAACACGACCCAAATCCCTAAGAGAAATGCGTTTGGATCGTTACAAAAGAAGGAGAAAAGGATACGTGGATGCAATTATATATTGCATGCATCTTAAATACATGCATACGTAAATGTATGTATACATGCACACTATCTCTTTTGGATTATGTTGTTGGAAATTTAGTTCAATTGTGGGTTCAGTTCATACCGGGTAATAGGACTGGAGATACGGAGTGTACTCCCATAGGTCACTGAACACCTTGACTCTGATAGTGGTAAAAGAGAATTCTGGTCGCTGATGAAGTTCAGTGAGTTCACTCACTGAATGGTATTCATCAATCTGATGGCTTCAGCTTTGTACTCCTTGAGTAGTCAACTGAAGGACACTATCAGGGAGTAATCCCTCACATGATATATCCTCAGCGGGTTATCTTATCAGTGAGTCTTTTCAATGTGAACACTTCAGCTTGTGTGGTCTTCAGTGAGTTAGCTGAGTGTTCAGGACGCTGAAGGATTGACCTTGCTGGAATGAATTCAACTAACTTGTAACAACTTTGACATATTCAAGTGGCAAGTTTGACTGCATTAAATGACCGTGTTTAAATTGGTTATGTAACCAGTAATTCTTACAATTATGAAGGCTAATTATGGAAGAGATTAATGGGCCCATTAATCTCTCATAATTCTGTTGATTAGGGTTTAAGTATATCCCCTATAAATAGGAGATCATAACTGCATGGAAATACAGACAAAAAACATAAAACACTTAGAAGCGAAGAGTTCTTGATTTGTGCCTAAAACAAGAACAAGTATTTGGTTTTATAACAAGGAGGTATTCTTGTAACCCAGGCATAGGGTCGAATAATATTATTTGGAAAGTAATTAGACGACTTCAAGTGATATTCGGTTGTCATCATTGATAATAGCTAGGCATTGATTATCTTCACCTTGTTCTAGGAACAACCGGCAACCAATAGTCAAAGAATATTATTTTATGATAATCAATAGCTGCTATTATGAAACACATGGCTTCAAACTTTGCCAAGGATGGACTTTAGGAGATAGCAAAAAAAGATGCACTTCTTGCTTTCCAGCATGAGTGTGGTGTTTGTGCTCACTACTTCTATTCCTAAAGATGGTGAGAATGCTACCATGGAACAAATCAGGAAGAGGAACAAGTGGAACAATGATGACTATGTTTGCAGAGGTTTAATCCTAAATGGTATGTCTAGTCCTTTATTTGATATTTACTAAAATGTTGAATCTTCCAAGGCACTATAGGATTCCTTGGAAGCCAAATATGTGGGTGAGGATGCATCAAGTAAGAAGTTCCTTGTTAGTAATTTCACCAATTACAAAATGACTGATTCAAGACCAGTTATGGAATAATACAATAAACTTCTTGGTATACTTGGAAGATTTACACAACACCAAATGAACCTGGATAAGGCTATTTAAATTTTTTGTATCATTGATAAACTCCCTCCTTCCTGGAAAGATTTCAAGCACACCTTGAAACATTAGGAGGATGAGTTAACTCTTATTGAGTTTGGAAATCATCTGCGCATTAAAGAGTCCCTCAGGGTGCAAAATAATGACAAGCCAAGGAGCAACAATGTTGTTGGTCTTCAGTTGTCAATATGATGGAGCGAAACAACTCCTTCAAGTACAATGACAACAAGGGTAAATGTAAACATCAGGAAACCAAAGCCGATCTTAAAAAAAGGTCTTAAGTGACTTGTTGGATGTGTGGGAAACCAGCCTGGACACTTGAAAAATGATTGCAAAGGTGGAAAAGTTGGCAACAAGGCCAATGGTTCAGGCATAAATGGTTCAGTGGATGGTTCTACCAACTCACTGAAAGGTCAGAATATGTTTAATAAATATCTTCAGTTTTATTATGTTACATATGTATCTAAGGCTTATTTTGTGTAGGATGATGATGTTGCGTGGTGGGTTGACTCAGGAGTAACTGTGCATGTATGTAAAGATAGATGCTGGTTTAAGACCTATGAGTCACTGAATGATAGATCGATTCTTCATATGGGAAATAAGTCAATAGATGGACATGGTTGTGTAGATCTTAGATTTACTTCTGGAAAGATTGTTTGTTTGTTTAATGTTTTGCATGTTTCTAATATAAAGAAGAATTTGGTTTCTAGTGGTATTTTGAACAATTGTGGTTATAAACAAGTGATTGAATCTAATAAAAAAATTTGTCCAAACATGGTGTGTTTATTGGTTTTGGTTATTTGAGTAATCAAATGTTTAGGCTTAATATTGTTAATGATAATATTGGTCCATCCCTTATGTCTAAAGATTCAATCCTATGGCATGCTAGACTGGGTCATATCCACTATAAAAGGATGCAAGATATGTCTAAAGATGGATTAATCCTAGCCTTTGACATAGACACTGGAAAATGTAAAACTTACATGCTGACTAAAATAACTAAGAAACCATTTTAAAATGTAAAACATAAACCTGAAGTTTTAAAGCTGATCCACATTGATTTATATGATGTGCATGCTACTCCCTCACTAGGAAATAAGATATACTTTGTGACATTTATTGATGATGCTTCTAGGTTTTCTTATGTTTATTTATTACATACTAAGGATGAAGCATTAGATAAATTCAAAGTATTCAAAACTAAAGTTGAATTACAACAAGGGTCCCTGATCAAAAGATTCAGGACTAATAGAGGAGGTGAGTAATACTCTGTATTTTCAGTCCGTTGGTATTATTTGTTAATTAAAATAAACCGATAAATCCGTTTATTTCTATCTTACGATCTTCTCGTGTTTTGTCAATAACAATTCATAAAATAGTTACAAGTAAAAATCTAGAACACATATATTTCATATCTTAGACTTTTAATATTTGTATTTCTTTATATCGTTGATGACATAATCATCTTACCATATCTTAGGCAAATCTACCAAGATTACACATGATATTTCAAGTTTGGCAATCTAAATTTCGAATTATGTGTCAGAATACCAGTTCCATGGATTTACATCTGCCGATTCCCTCTGGTAAAAGGAACCGGATAGAACCGGCTATAGGACAGCTGGTTCCATTGGCTTATACTGATCGGTTCCCTCATGCAGAAGGAACCGGTGGAACCGTTCTACAGTACCAGATTATGCCTATATATACCAAGCCATTTCTCATGTTTTACTCACTCATTCTCATTCTAATCTCTCTTGTATTCTGATTTCTCTCTTACTTTCAGATCTAGATAGTTTTCATATATCATTTGTAGGTAATTCTCTTAATAGAAGAAATTGCCAAATTTACATACGAGACGATCAAAGTTCAAGCAACCTTGTTTCGCATCTCCAACATCTCAAGATCACTTTGCTGTATCTTGTACACGATTTAGTGTGGTAGATACATTCATCAACCTTGTACAAAGAAGTGTGATTGCATTGGGTTGATTCTACCTTTGCTAGAATCTGGTATTTAGCTTTGTACCGTTAAAAGGGTGTAAGAGACGTTGTGAGGCTTATCCGCCGGTAAAAGGAGATTAGTGACTAGTGTTTACGAACTCTCGAGTAAGTGACTTGGGGAGTGGAGTAGGGCAAGGAAGGTGTTCTTGTAACCGAACCACTATAAGCGCTTGTGTCGCGGTTTTATCTTTCTTACTCTCTTTTTCCTTTACTTACATTTTATACTTACTTCATATATCATACCAACAATCAATATTGTCGACTTTACATAAACTCAAACTAATTTTTGAAAAAGGCAACTTTAATCAGTACAACTTTTCAGCCTCTCTCCCTTGTAGTTTTTCACAATTGGCTTCAAGAGCAAGGTTACCTAAGTTTTTAAAATATATTGTATTTTAAATCTTTGAACGATAATATGGATTCGGAAAACTACAAAGAGGATCAATCTATGCAAAGATCACCTCTCTTTGAGGCTAATTGCTTTATATATTCTAAAAATAGGTTTGAAATGTATGTGAAGTCTAAAGATATTGATTTATGGCATGTTATAGTTTATAGTGATTACAAGCATACCATTAAAAATAAGGATACCGATAAAGAAGACTTAATTCCTTATGAGAAATTAGAAGAAACTCACAAGAAAATACTTTCTAAAAATGATGAGGCAAAAATAGTTTTATACAATGCTTTACCTAAAAAGGAATATGAACGAATTTTCATGTGTAAAACCGCTAAAGATGTTTGGAACTCACTTATAAATACTCATCGAGGTAACAAACAAGTTGAGGATAACAAATAGATTTGTTTGTTCAAAAATATGAAAAGTTTACTATTTCTGATGATGAAACTATTGGTTATGCATTTGCTAGATTTAATACTATCATTACATTTTAAAGCACTTGACGAATCTTTTTCAAGTCGTAATCATGTTAGGAAACTCTTAAGGGGTCATCCTTCTAAGTGGCGTTCGAAGGTAACGGCGATAGAAGAATCCAAAGACTTATCAACACTACCTCTCGATGAACTCATCGGTAACTTAAAGGTCTATGAGGTAGTTCTTGAGAAGGACTCGGCAGTCTCTAAGAATAAGAAGGAATAGTATAAGTCTCTATCATTAAAAGCAAAGAATGTATCAAGTGATGAAGAGGTCTTTTGTTCCGGTAGTGATGAGGAATATGCAATGGCCGTAAGGGAATTCAAGAAATTCTTTAAGAGAAGAGGGAAGTTTGTCCGACAACCCAAGATGACAAGAAAAACCTCCGAAGAGCAAAAGAAGAGAAGAAGGGAAAGGAGGAGCGAAGATGTTTCAAGTGTGGAGATCCGAATCACTTCATAAGTGACTGTCCCAAAAACTCCTTTAACGACCAAAAGGCGTTTGTGGGAGGTTGTTGGAGTGATAGTGAAGAAGAGGATGACTCTAATAAGGATGAGATTTGTCTCATGGTGCTTGACAACAATGAAGTACTTTTCGATACTCTTTACTATAGTAGATCATCCTTAGATTGCGAGTCATTGCAAAATGAGTACAATAAGTTATGCAAAATTAGTCTTAAGATAATCAACAAAAATAATCTCTTAAAGACTAAAAATGAGATCCTAGAAAATGAAATTTGTGATCTTAGGAAAAGGTTAGAACGCCTAGAGAAAAATAAGAAAATTAGTAAAGAATGTGAATCTTGTGTGAATCTCAACTCCAAGATTGAGACATTTTCCTTAAAACTATCTAAGTTTGAAAATAGTAGTTATTTCTTGCAAGAAATGATTGAAAATCAAAGATCTCAAAAAGATAAAAAGGGCCTTGGATTCACAGAAGATAGAGCCTCGACTAGCGAGGTAAAAATGGGAAAAGTATGTCAAGAAATTGGAAAAACACCAACTGCAGAACCGGCAGAGCCGGTACCCTCTGCAAGGGAACCGACCAGTTCAATCAAAGGGAACTGGCCCCCTGCAGAGGTTTGTGGAAATTTGGATTCAAACTTAATTAAAAGAACTAGTTCGGTACAAATAACTAAGAAAACATTGCGTAGTGTTAATATAGAGAATGTCAAATAAACAACGGCCTTAAAACTTGGTCAAGGACTAGGAAAAAGCAAAATCCAAACGCGACCCAAAACGCCCCTTAGGAGACCAAACTCTTTATACCCTAAGAGTGACTACCACCAAGTTGGTTAGAACTATTCAACACAACAAGGATATCAATTCCAACCCCTTAACTTTAGCCCTTGGGGACCTTGTCCACCATACCCATACATGAACCAACCAAACGGCATGTATAACACAAATGGACCCATAAGATATTAGGGACCAAATGCTTGAGTTCTTTTGTAATTTTAGGTATGCCTAAATGTCAAATTAGAACCCGATGAATGGATCAAGGATATTGGATGCTCAAGGCATATGACGGGTAACAAGGAACTCTTCTCATCTCGTGAAGCCATAAATAGAGGTAACGTAGTGTTTGGAAGTAACACTAAAAGCAAGATCATCAGCAAAGGTACGATTACTCATAACTCTTTAACTATTCATCATGTTAGTCACATAGAAAATCTTAGATTTGACTTACTAAGCATAGGTCAAAACTGTGATAAAAGGTGCAAAGTCCTTTTTAGTGAGACCGGTAGTGAAATCCTTAAAGACGGCATTACTATAGGAAGAGGGATTAGGAAAAATGGCATTTAGGTAATGAAAATTGGAAATTCACGTAAAGATGGTCTTTGTCTAGCCTCAATGGATGATACTTCAACCTTATGGCATCGAAGATTGGGTCACGCCAATATGCGACTTATTTAATCGCTATCATCTAAAGAGCTTGTTAGAAATTTACCAAAGCTAAAATTTGAAAGTCATTTTTGTGACGCGTGTAACGTAAGAAAACAAGTACACACAAGTCATAAGGCTAAAAACATGGTTTCAACTACAAAATGTTTAGAAATTTTGCACATGGACTTGTTTGGTCTATCTGTCGTTCAAAGTTATGGAGGTAACTTCTATACTTTGGTCAGTATCGATGATTACTCAAGATATACTTAGACTAGATTTTTGAAACATAAAAATGAAGCATTTGACCATTTTGAAATTTTAGGTAAGAGAATTCAAGTCCAAAAGGGTTGCCCTATTATTTCAATCCGTACGGATCATGGTCGGGAATTTGATAATGAACTACAATTCGAAGCCTTTTGTGATGCTAATGGTATCACCCACAACTTTTCGGCTCCACGTACTCCACAATCAAATGGGGTAGTTGAACGTAAAAATAGGACCTTACAAGAAATGAGTCAGACCATGCTTAATGAACAATCTATCCCTCAAAAATTTTGTGTAATGTCGTGGATACCTCAACCTATATCTTGAATAGAATTTTAATTAGACCTTTCCTCAGAAAAACTCCTTACGAGCTTTACAGAGGTAAGAAGCCATCATTAGAATATTTTAAAGTATTCGGTAGTAGATGTTTTATTCTTAATACTAAAGATTATCTTACTAAATTCGACCCAAAATCAACCGAGGGAGTCTTTCTTAGTTACTCTCCTAATAGTAAGGCGTATATTATCCTAAACAAAGAAACTATGAGAATCGAAGAATCTTTGAATGTAAGATTTAACAAAAGTCCTCCTCCTAGTCATCACCTTTAGTAGATGATGATATTATCAAAATTTAAGTCATAGAAAATCAAATAGAAGATATAGATGATAAGGAAAATGGACCATTAAATAAACAAATTGTCAACATCAAAAAATCCAAATATCATCCATAGAAACGGTCATAGGTAATCTAAACGAAAGAACCTTAAGATCTCAAGTTCAAAATCAAAGCAACTTCTTTTGTTTCGTGTCTTCCGTAGAACCTAAAAACATTAAAGAAGCCATCAAAGACGAAAGTTGGACCATGGCTATGCAAGAAGAATTGAACCAATTTGTAACTAATGATGTTTGGAGTCTAGTTCCACCACCTAAAAACCAAACTATAATTGGTACTAAATGGGTCTTTAAAAACAAATTAGATGAAAATGGAGTAGTATCTAGAAACAAGGCTAGACTTGTCGCACAAGGGAATAACCAACAAGAACTAATAGATTTTGATGAAACCTATGCACCCATATCAAGGCTAAAATCTATAAGAATCCTCCTTGCATATGCTTGTGCACATGATTCTAAACTTTTTCAAATGGATGTCAAAAGTGATTTTCTTAATGGTTTCATAAACGAAGAAGTATATGTTTCTCAACCTCCTGGATTTGTAGATTTCAAAAAACCTAACCATGTATTCAAACTCAAAAAGGCTCTTTATGGTCTTAAACAAGCACCCAAAGCTTGGTATGTTAGACTCAAAGCCTTCCTCCTCGATCATATGCACCATGGGCTTGGTAGATAACACTCTATTTACCAAAAAAAGAGACTCACATATCATAATAGTCCAAATATACGTGGACGGCATCATTTTTTGTTCAACTTGTCAACACCTATGTGATGATTTAAAATCATGCACGACGAGTTCGAAATGAGCATGATGGGTGAATTAAATTTCTTCCATGGTTTATAAATCAAACAACTAGAAGATGTCATCTTTTTCAACCAATCTAAATACATTAAGGAAATGCTCAAGAAATTCGGTCTAGAAGATTCCAAACATATCAAAACTCCTATGTCATCTTAAACCAAACTCACTCGGGACGAAGACGGGGAATCTGTTGATGACACAAAGTATCATGGCATGATTGGTAGCCTTCTCTACCTAACGGCTAGTCGGCCAAACATCATGTTTAGTGTTTGTTTATGCGCTCGTTTTCAAGAAGATCCTAAAACTTCACACCTTGAAGCGGTAAAAAGGATTTTTAGATATATTAAGGGTACGACACATTTAGGTTTATGGTATCCCAAAGGAACGGGAGTAGAAACCATAGTATACATCGATTCTGACCATGCAGGAGACTATGTCGATTGTAAAAGCACAAGCGGTGTGTGCACAGTCATGGGATGTGTCTCACATCATGGTTTTCCAAGAAACAAACCTCCTTAGTCATTTCCACCATCGAAACCGAGTACGTATCCGCCAGAAAAGCTTGCTAACAAGCTTTATGAATGAAACAAGCTTTAGTAGATTATGATATCAAATTAGATGATGTACCCGTTCTTTGTGACAATAAAGGTGCCATCGACCTTAGCAAAAACCCCGTTCTCCATTCTCGTACCAAACATATAGAGATCCGACATCACTTTCTTCATGATAATGTTCAAAAAGGGAACATCTCAATTGAGAAGGTCTCCTCCAAAGACAACATTGCTGATATCTTAACTAAACCACTCAAACAAGAACCTTTTAACCTTCTTAGACTAGGTCTTGGCCTCATGGAACCAAACGGTTAATGAAATTTTAAAATACGCGTCTACTAGTTTTCAAGGTCACCTATACTATGAAGAGTATCAATAAGAAACTCGTATATTGATAATACTCCATGGAGTGAGTATACTTGTCTTGACCACACTTTGTAACCCCCGCCTCAATAAACGGTCCTTGAATCTACAAGATTCTACCATTGTAATAATTTCATTCTTTCCTCCCCCTAAGTCTAGGATTCTATTTCCACGCAAATACAAATCATTCAAGATTTTTCATCACTTTAGTATATGTATCATTAATATATACTACTATGTATGCATATGCATTGTTAAAACCTTTGTTTTACATCATCTTAAACCCGAATGTGATAAATATTTTTAAAGTTCTTCTCACAATTAGGACACGCATAAAAACTTTCCCTTGCATTGTGTAATACAAAATAAAAACGTTTTTGATCATGCATTTCATATGCCTCTTGAATTGTAAACGAATGCATAACTAATATGTATTTTTAGGTACGTTCAATCGTAGCAACATCAAATCAAGGAGACTTTGGGTTATTTCATAATTATATTTTCTTTTGAGTTGAGATAACCGCACTTCCATATTGTTTTCATATAGGCATACACTAGAACTCTTTACTATTTATTTAAAAGATTAATGTTGTTTGCATTCTGCAGATCGCCGGTTCCCTTCAATATCGAAGGCCCGTTCCATTCTGCACATGGAACCGGCGGAACCGGCTAATTAGTAGTTTGTGCATAACGATTTTTAAACTTCAAAAACTTTTTCCCTCCACTTTCAACCTATTCCCAGCTAATAGGCCTTAGAAGTTGACCTTTAAACAAAATCTAATCATTAGGATTTTACCCAATTTGGAAGATGAAGCATTTAATACCATAAGAAATTGTTCTAGAAATAGATCACTTGTACCAAACACCCATTCACCCATCTCTTTCAAAGAATCTTACTAACCTTAACCATGCCGAAGTCAAATAATGACAAAAAGAATGTCAACGCGTTCAAGAGAACCGCTCGAATATGTGTCCGAGCTTGTTGCCTAGTCAACCCTTGACCCGCTTCTCCACCTTATCAAAACATGTCTCCACCAACCGATTAACAAATAGCTCCACCATCAAGCCCCATTGTGTCTCCACCTCTCTCTCCCATTAGATCACCAAGAATATTGCCGAGTCAACTCTTGAACACTCCCAAATCGACCCCTCCACCATTGACCTCTCCTCCACCAGCACCAACACAACCGTCCACTCCATTGGCTATCAACTTGGATCTCGCTTAACTAATCTTCTCTACTCCTCCTACATCACCTCACTCGTTCTTTGATTCACTTGAGGATCCACCTCCACAGACCACCAATCTACCACCACCACAACCCTCTTTTGTTACTATTGAGCGTTTAGCTAACCAACCACTGCCTCTTCCTGCCATGGAACTACCTCTTCCATGAATGCCACCACATCTTTTGCCATTAGGATCCAACAATCCCTTTCTCGTTCTCACTCATGAAATGTTTTGCGATCATTGTTAATGCACCCAAATGATTGTCAATGACCTCCGTGAGGAAATGAGGTTTATCCTCAACCACATCATTGAGCGCCTTGATTTCTCGCTCACAAAAACCATCCTTAGATTGTTTTAAAGTAGGAAATAAATAATAATAGCTTTGTATTTTCTTTTGACTATTTGAGAACTAGTCCTTGTCCTTAGTTTTTCCCATTTTTATATTAGACCAAACATCTCAAGAATGGTTGATAATTTTATCACAAGGACTATATATTCTATAAAATGATTGTATTGTGCCTTTTATTTCTTGCAAAGTATCTTGATTATGTTTATACTAACAATTTTTAAAAAAGTCAAAATTTTGACTTTCGTGTACAAAAGCCGGTTCTATCGACTAGGAAGGACGGTTCCATCATTTAGATAGAACCATCCTAGCCGGTTCTACAGTACAAACTTTTGGTTCTTGCTTTTAACTTTTTATCTTGTAGGTACTCTCAAAACAAGGGGGAGATTGCACCAAATTCACTAACATTTTTTTTGTAGCATTACATTTCTTTTGATGATTCCTTCACTTTAGAGGATGCCTCCATCAAGGGGAGCATTGCATCTTGATTCTCTCCGAATCAACTCTCATTATTGCATTCGATTTACTTCGGATCAACTCATACTTTTATCATTGCATCTCATATCTAGAACTTTTTGTTTCGACAAAAAAGGGGAAAAGGAAGTAAAAAGACTTAAAAGACTTCAAATTTCTTCCCACTCTAATTTTTACTTCCAACAATTTTATGTTTTGTCATCAACAAAAAGTGGGATATTGTTAATACAAATAAACCGATAAAAACGTTTATTTCTGTCTTACGATATTCTCATGTTTTGTCAATAACAATTCATAAAATCATTACAAGTAAAAATCTAGAAAACATATATTTCATATCTTAGACTTTTAATATTTGTATTTCTTTACATCATTGAGGACATAATCATCTTACCATATCTTAGCCAGATCCATCACGATTACATATATTTCAAGATTTGGCAATCTAAATTTTAGATTATGTGTCAGAATGCCACTTCCATGGATTTACATTGGCCTGTTCCCTCTGGTAAAAGGAATCAGATAGAACCAGGCTATAGGACAGCCGGTTCCATTGGCTTATACTTGTCGGTTCCCTCGTGCAAAAGGAATCGGCAGAACCGTGCTACAGTACCAAAATATGCCATAAATACCAAGCCATTTCTCATGTTTTACTCACTCATTCTCATTCTAATCTCTCTTATAATCTAATTTATTTCTTACTTTCAGATCTAGATAGCTTTTACATATCATTTGTAGGTAATTCTCTTAATAAAAGAAATTGAGGAGTTTGCATACGAGACGATCAAAGTTCAAGCAACCTTGTTTCGCATCTCCAACACATTATCAAGATTATTTTTCTGTATGTTGTACATCATTTAGTAGTTATAGTATCATTCATCATCCTTGTAAAAGGTGTGATTGCATTGGGTTGAATAAACCCTTTGTTAGAAATCGTATTTGGCTTTTAATAAAACCGGTTAAAGGTTAAGCGACGTTGTGAGGCTTCTCCGCCAGTAAAAGGAGATTGGTTACTAGTGTTTACTAACTCTCGAGTAGGTGATTCGGGAGTGGAGTAGGGCAAGGAATGTGTCCTTGTAGCTGAACCACTATAAATGCTTGTGTCTCGGTTTTATCTTTCTTACTCTCTTTTTACTTTATGGTTGTTGGCTGATCTACTCCAGGATGCAAACCTCTTGGTTGCCAATGGATATTCAAAAAAAACTAAAGGTAGATGGAACTATTGAAAAGTTCAAGGCTAGACTGGTCATTCAAGGCTTCAGACAAAAATCAAGGATAGACTACTTTGATACTTATGCTCCAGCGTTACGTATCACTACTATACGACTGCTAATTGCATTGGCATCAATTCACAATCTAATTATTCATTAGATGGATGTGAAGACATCATTCTTAAATGGTGAACTAGATGAGGAGGTCTATATTAACTAACCACAGGGCTTTATCATGCCAGGCAATGAAAACAAGGTATGTCAACTGATTAAGTCTTTATATGGACTAAAGCAAGCACCTAAGCAATGGCATCAAAAGTTTGATGAATTGGTTTTGTCTAATGGTTATTTACTTAACCAAGCTAACAAATGCGTATATAGCAATTTTGATGAAACTGGTAAAGGATTCATCATTTGCCTATATATTGATGACATGTTGATATTTGGCACTAATCAAGTCAGGTTGACCTGACAAAGTAATTCTTGTCATCAAGGTTCGTTATAAAGGACATGGGGGAGGCTGATGTTATCCTTGGTATAAGGATTAAACATGAAATTAATAGGATATCAGTTTCTCAGTCTTATTATATTGAGAAGGTATTGAAGAAATTAAATTATTTTGATTACACTCCAGTGAGTACTCCTATGGATACAAGTGAGAAGTTGATGCCTAATAATGGTCAGGCTATATCTCAACTTAAGTATTCAATGATGATTGGCTTCTTGATGTATGCCATGACTTGTACAAGGCTTGATATTACTTTTGCAATCGGTAAACTGAGTAGGTATACTAGTAATCCTGGTACTCAGCATTGGCAAGCAATTTAGTAGGTACTAAAGTACTTGAAGAAAACAATGAACTATAGTTTGACATATACTTGTTATCCTTCAGTCTTATAAGGATACATTGATGCAAACTATATCAACAATGCTGAAGAAAATCCATCTACCAATGGCTAGGTATTCCTATTTAGTGGAGGTGCAATTTCCTGGGCGTCCAAGAAGCAAACTTGCATCACCAGATCAACAATGGAATCTGAATTTGTGGCTTTAGCAGCTGCTAGTAAAGAAGCTGAATGGTTAAGAAACCTGATCTTTAAGATTTCATTATGATCCAAGCCTATAACACCTATATCTATCCTTTATGATAGTGTTGCTACATTAGCAAAAGTCTAGACACTTAGGTACCAGGCATAACATGATTCGTGAGCTCATCATGAATAGGGTGGTATCTATTGAGTTTGTAAGGTCTCAACAAAACTTAGCTAATCACTTGATGAAGGGACTGGCTAGAGACTTGGTTATAAAGTTTGTTGAAGAGATGGGTTTAAAGTCTAATGAAGTTGCTGAATGCTAGGATACCCAACTCCCTCTTAAGGAAAATTAGGAGATGAGTTTAATGTGGAAAGATGAACATTCAGTGGACTGAAGCACATGTATTTACTTATCATCCTAAGGATGTGCTTGGAACCTGCTGAAAAGGAGGATTAAGTCTTTACTTCTTAATGGTTAATTTCTTGGAAAAAGTGCTTAGAAGTAGCATTAATAAAGAGGAAATACCTATGTGAATGTTGAAGTTTTGCCACTTCAGGGAGCATGAACTTTGGCTCTTATAATATTTATGAATTGGATATGGACACATAGCTTGTAAAGTGCCAGAAGCGTTTAAGGGTTTGAAAATTGTGTGTATTTTATCTTCAGGTATTCAAATGGGTTGAAGGGTTCAATGCTTAGAACACCCTGATTCTCGAATATTTAAACGTGTAATGTACTAATATGGAACTTTAATCCTCAGGATATTTTCGCTTATGCACTTGTTTTATTTAATGATTATTTTTCATGCAAAGGAATTGTACTAAATTGCAGAGGATTGTTGGAAATTTAATTCAATTATGGGTTCAGTTCATAACGGGTAATGAGACTGGAGGTACAGAGTGTAGTCCCATAGGTCATTGAACACCCTAACTTTGATAGTGATAAAAGGGAATTCAAGTCGCTGATGAAGATTAGTGAGTTCACTTACTGAATTGTATTCATCAGACTGATGGCTTCAGCTTTATACTCCCTGAATAGTAAGGAACAACATCAAGGAGTAATCCATCAGAGGATGTATCCTCAGCGGGTTATCTCATCAGTCAGTATTTTTAGTGTGACCACTTTAGCTTGTGTGCTCTTCAGTAAGTTAGCTGAGTGTTTAGGACGCTGAAGGATTGACTCGCTGGAATGAATTCATCTAACTTGTAACAACTTTGACCTATTCAAGTGGCAAGTTTGACTGCATTAAATGATCGTGTTTAAATTGGTTATGTAACCACTAATTCCTACAATTATGGAGTCCAATTATGGAAGAGATTAATGGGTCCATTAATCTCTCATAATTCCATTGACTAGGGTTTGAGTATATCCCCTATAAATAGGAGATCATGACTACATGGAAATACAGACATAAAACATTAGAAGCGAAGGGTTCTTGATTTGTGCCTAAAACAAGAACAAGCACTTGGTTTTATCCTAAGGAGGTATTTATGTAACCTAGGCATAGGGTCAAATAATATTCTTTGGAAAGTGATTACATAAATTCAAGTGATATCCGGTAAATATCATTGGTAATTAGCTAGACATTGATTATCTTCACCTATTCTGGGAACAACCCATAACCAACATCTGTTTTTGGGAAAACCATAACCACATATGTTTGTCGCATCTAGCATCACTATGGTACGAATAAAAAACAATAGAGGTTTTAGGTTATGTGTAATATTGTTTGTGAGTGGGAAAGAAAGCCGAACCAAAAAGGTTTGGTTTAGGGATATTTTTAATTTAGACGAGCAAGCGATTGAAAAGGGTAGGGGTTGTTTTATTAACCCTATATTTGCTCTCTAAGTTCTTGTCTAATTCCAAATTTGACACCTAGACCACCTCCTAGATCCTTCAAAGAACCGACCAAATAAGGGAAGAGGACAAGGATTTCCGATTTCGATGCTTAAGCCCTTCTCTTTTGTATTTAACTGATATATTAAGTTAGTTAAGCATCTAACGAAACTAACAACCATTTAAATATATTTTTTGAAACAAATTATATATTTAAAAAATATAAATGAGTTAAATATATTAAATATACAATAAATGCACTCTTTGTGTATCCGTGTGTGCCCCTAATAGGCTCACGTATTTCTTTCCGTATAAATGTTACATGTGTGACCACAAACCAACAACTCCCACTTGGGAGTTAGCGTAGTACATAAGTTTATACTAACAATAGAAAGCGTCTAGCAACACTCTATTACTCCTAGAAATACTTAAGTTATGGTTTCAAGAAACATCTCAGTATAATGGTTTATAGATAGATATTATCATCCCTTTGTTACATATATCATTAAACCATGGATATTGATCCTAAGTCATTCCATATAGTTTAACCATTTAGTTTCTCGTTATAGATATTAATTCAGATATACCAAATGTAATCAAGAATCATCTTGAATTATCCTTTAGGTGTAGCCACACAATTATCTAATTAATTTTGGAGAGGCGCCAATGATATCATACTGCAATTTAGACAATTGAAGGAACAAATTCTATATTGACTACAAGTGTCATGGATGCTTCTTCACATCACTTCTAAAAATAGCCTTTATAACTACCTGATTCAGAATAGCGTTTGACTTATAATGAAAAGGTGATATCCACACATGCAAGATTTACTTGTATCTCAAGTCTAAGGACGTTTAATACAATTATTTTTGATATCTTACTCATGAAAAGGATCCAAAAGTAAATATTCAAAAGTTAGGGAAGTCCAATATGCATGCCTTATGAATAACATATGAGTTTGGCGAGAATAATCCATAAATTCAAAATGTATACCAAACACTCACATTTGTCTTAATTTAACAATATTCACATACTGTTAATTGACAATGGACAAATTTAGAATAATTAAATTATTCAAGGATTAAACATTCAAATATAGAACATAGTAGTATAAATGAAAATGATCATACTAGGTATATCAATTTATTATTTTAATACACCTGCTTTCAGTTCCATTATCCAAATACTAAAAACAAATATGCATAAGACTACTTAGTAAGTTGAAATCCAATGTTTCTAACATTCTCAGCTCTTTCTATACAAGACAGCTATATAGTCATCTGAGTAAACTTTCTGAATACTTGTTATAAATTCACAAATTGTGAAGGATTTGAATGATATGATGAGTGTCTGATTGTACATGTGCATACTATTACAAGTGTCATAGTAAGGAAATGTTGCAGTACCTTTTAATGTGTATTTGAAGCCAGCAATATACCTATCTAAGATAATCATCTTTATAGTTTTTTAAAATATAAAGTATTCTTATTCTTTAATGTGTATTGCAACAATGCTCTTAGCTGAGAATATTTAGTTATTTCCTTCCTTAACTAGGATTATGTATCCTCTAGCATTAACAAATAACACTATGCCTTATACAACTCGTAAACGTTCGTTTTAACAATCGTCTTAATTCCCTCAATTAGATACTGTTGTTATTAGCTCATCTTGCTCTCGTAAAAAAATAAAAACCAGCCCCATAAATAATATAATGTACATGATGAATATTTTGTAAAACACAAGGTTTCCATCCATGTATTAAATTATCTCAAATAAAATATATCCTTTAAGACATGCTTCAATGATATATTGCATTGTGTTGGTCTTAATCACCACATATGTTTATTTCAATAAACATTTATTCTAAGGTCATTTGTTTTATTTCCTAAATTCCTAAGGTGAAGTTTCATTCCAATCTAAAGGGATTAACATCCAACATTGATGGAATGATGCTTTCAATATGTTATACAACATATGAATTTAAGGAAACAAAATGCAGTGCTCCCACTTGATGCCAGTTGCACTTAGGAGTTATCTTATTTTAATCAAAATCAAATTGTAATTAAACTTAAGATATTAGATCCTAGATACATGATCTAATCCACACTTGGATTTATTTATCTTGTATACATTATAAAGATTATCTGAACTCATAAACCTTTTGATTACACACCGCAAAGGTAATCATTAAGGAAAGAGTTCTAAAACTTAATTTCCATATTTTATATTCATGAAAACATGTATGATAATTAATCATCTTTATATAATTAATGCGTGTAGAAAAGAAAATTTTAATCACAGTCAATTGCTCTAGTATGATTAAAAATCTTATCTTAAGTCAGACATTAATATGTACACAATTTTGTCCTTATGAGTCTTTTCTTCAAAAGAAACTTATTCTAACCTCACAGTTTAATTGTTTGGTGAAAGATCAATCAAACTCAAAACATTAATTTTCTTTTAAGGACTGCATCTTATCATCTACAGTTCTAAGACATTTATCAAATTCAAGTGTAATAATGTATCTTAGTAGTTAGCAGGTTTGCTATGGTCCTCTAACTTATACCCCTAACATTGATATTAATCCCTCCGTCCCAAAATTATTATCCTCTGACAAAAAACATACAATTTAATAAAAGTGCATTTATTATTGCTTTTTCTCTCTTACTTTTTGACGGAATGACAATTTTACCCTTAGCTAATTAATTAAAGTGTTCTTTAAAGTTTGTAATAATAATTTTAAACAAGGAAAATATAGTAAACTTGATCAAACTTCCCTATCCATATTTAGTAGTGGACAATTAAATTGGGACATCTCAAAAAGGAAACATGGACAATAAAAATGGGACGAAGGGAGTAAAATACCACTCAAGTAATGAGGTATCCTTGTGGATTTATGAATGAGAGTTACATTATTCTTTGGTTCAATATTTACATGTTTGGCCTAGTAAGACATCCGCAACTGAATTCAAAATGTTATGTATTTTGTTCTTGAATGTCTTCAAGATCTATATATGCTCCCACTTACTTTTGTAAGTAGAGACAATTCTATAAATACAAAGTATTTAAGCAACAATAAATTGTTCTTAATTGGGACATACAAAACAAATTTTGCAATTCTCATCTCTAGCTTGTTGATAATACGATTCATAAGATATTAACAAATTTCATAACTTTAATCAGGACATAATAGGATTCATCCCAATCCATATATAGATAATGTCTTGAATACCTTCTTGGTTGGAAACATATTAGCTGTATACATGACACACTCAATTTTCTAACCTTGATAGATTTTGGAGGTAGAGAAAATAAAGTTATCAGAAATCAAACAATTTGAATATAGTTTGTTTCAACACATTAGACATACCATAATAATGTGGTATTCTATGAGTATTGAGATTATGAGACTACATCACAATTCCTGATAACGCTTAAAGCGAGTATGTTTTTAGGCGCGTTATCCATATTTGTGTATGTGTTATTTTCTTGATCAAGAAGCTTATGCTACTAATATCACACAAAGATAAATTTGTATATTTGTAGCTACCCAAGTTAGAAAAAGCAAGGAAAAGTGAAGAGATGAACGTATACGAAGAATTCCCAAGAAGAAAGAGTTTCATATAAAACAGTTATCGAGAAGAAAACTCATGGACAAATCATTTCAGGGAGCTAGGAGAAGTATTTTATTGAATTTGGAGTCATAAGAGTCAAAACCGACCAAGAAACGAGCGCCTGGGAAGCTAAAATGAAGAAAAGAAAAAATGTAAAAACCTGAAGTTGAGCCCAACCGCGAGTCTCCTTCTTTAGTTTAATTTGAACAAAAATCTGGGCAAAAATGAATCCAGCCGCAAGACCCGAGCTCGCAGACTTTTCAACAAAAACTGACAAAAGGCATCCAGTCGTGCGACCTGGCCATTTAGCTGTGCGTCTGGATGTGTAACTGAAGCAATAACATCATTTATGATCACTATTAAGATGTGTAATGATGGTGTCGATCATTTTCTCTCCAATAACCTCCCAAGCCACATTTTCCCGCTTCCTAAACTTCCTTAAGTCTATAAAATCATCCCTAGACCTCCAAAACCTAGAGTGTGTTCTTGTGTTACCATTACCAAAGTTCAACCTTACAACCTAAGGTTGAGCTATCATTTTCTTTGCCTAAAAATCTAAGAACCTCTACCATAATTCAAGGAGTGCAAGGAGTAATTTCGAAAAGGTGTTGATCACTCTTAATCGCGTGGTATTTGGATCTTGGAAGATTAGAGGCGTATTGGATTGCTATAAGTCTAACATTTTGTTTCTCTTGTAATCGAAGCTAGGTACAACTTTGTTACGATTATTAAGTACTTTTGTTTGAGAATATTTGTGTTTTTTATGATTTGTGTTGGATTATGTTATGATTATGAGGTAATTGGTTTATACTTGTGTGAAAAGATGTAAACATGACTATGAATGTTTGATGAATGATTTGTGCATGAAATTATGATTTTCCTTATAAATTTATTCGAATAAGTGTTTGTTCATATAACTTGTTAAATAAATTCTAAACCGGATCTAAAGGTTGAAAGGATTTTCGTAAGGTTTTTATTCCAAAAATTTAATGCACGAACGAGTATGGTTTTTGGAAATTGACACCTACCAAATAAACATGTTAAACAAACTTATATTAATTCAAACTCGAGTATAGGTCGAAAGGGCTCGAATGAACAAATTTGGTATATCATGTTTTCTAAGCAATGACACGTAAGAATTAGTCTCGTTGGTGTTCATATGTCGAAAGGGTTCACCACCGAACTAATATTAAAACGGATTTTTATGAAACACACCATGGATTAAAACTCGTTTATAATCGATTTGCGCATCGTTTTCGTTGTTTTAACCAAACAACTCAACCATTCATATGATAGGATACAGATTCCGACACAAGTATTGTTTCGTTTGATTGAATTTAATTTGTTAATTTTGATTTATATAGTAATTAGGTTTGTGACATCCTAGTTGCCTTATCCGCTACTTAAATATATTTTTCACCAAATCTCTTAGGACAATCTCGACTTACCCACCCACTATAATAAAATGAGGCTAATGCAACATTTTACAAGCAACACTTTTCAAAAATGTTGCATTTTACATAATATTAAACTTAAAGCAACATTTTTAAAGTAAGTGTTGCACTTTTAGATTTAATGTAACATTTTTTTCAAAAGTGCTGCAAATCTTGTACAATATCTACTTAATGGATAAAAAATTAAAACTACAATTTCATCCCTCCTAAAATGAAATTACTCCCGCCCTTCCCAAAATTATTTTTTCCCCAAATCAATTTCCTTCTTTCTCACCCAAAATTGAAAATATATTTGTTTCTAACCTTGTCCATCGATTCTCCCTCCATTCTCCAGACGCACTCCTTCGTATGTTTTTAGCCACTTTGTTACCTATATTTGTTACTCCACGATTTGTTTTACATGCATCTTTGCTTGACTCTAGAGCTTTTATCAAGGTAACAAAACAACTTGTAATGCAATACTATGTTTAGTACTATATTATTATGCATGATTGTTAATTGTATTTCCAATAAATGTCTAACTAGGTTATAATGTAAGAATGATTTTGTTCGTTTAATGTTTATACTTGTTGTTGCCAGTACCTAATAATTGATTTTGAAATAAAAGTTGTCAATGAATCTGAGATTATTTGGGTGAAATTATGGTTGTGTTATTCATACAATGGCTGTCCTATACCTAGATTCAGGTGGAAGCTGCAAATGCTATATGTGGTGTTTCAATACTTTCCTAAATCGAGTTTGTTAAAAGTTAGGAACGCGTTATTTTAAAGCAAAGAACTACGCAATAAGAAAACCAAAAAAATTACCTTTTTAAAAGAACACCAGACAATTTCCACAACCTCAACATCTATAGTTAGTTGTGATATCTATGTACAGGTTTACAAAGACATTCAAGTGTACCTTCATATACAAAACAATAGTTCCTGTAAGTACATTTTTGTCGTTATTCTGTCTGGCCGTTTTCTAACTAAAAAGCAGTTGGTCAATAATTGGCTATTCCAAAATCTGCACAAACACTCTATAAGCACTATTGGCTATTCCAAAATCTACACAAACACTCTATAAGGACTACAAGCTCAGATGTAGGCTTCTATCAAATGGAAGATTTTCCATCTGTGCATTCCCGTACTCAAAGTACAAAATATTGACTTTTTCTTCGCTTTGAAATTCCTTTAAACTCTTTTTACTATAAAATGTAAAACCTATAGTCATAACAGCTGCAATGATGAAAGAGATAATGTTGTAGATGATTTCTAATGCGCTCATATCATGATGCCCATATTGTATATTTGTAAACGTCCTTAATAACCTCCCACTGCATTAGTAAACAACAAGATGACCAGATATGTAATATTTAGTTTCATAGCTAGTAAATAATATAAAGGGAACTAGATGGGTTGGTTGGGTGATGCGGTCATCGTAGGACTTCGACATTAAATTTTATAACTCCCTAGACAGTGCACCTAACCGTTGTAGTGTATTAAAGGCAAGACACGGGGGTTGTTATTGTTCTCGAGGGGAATAGGCGTCAGTAAAGGTCCTAATTGAATGTAGTTAAGAACTAGAGGTTGAGAGAATATTATTTTTGTGTTTTAAATATTTTTATGAAAGCAAGTAAAATCTTGGGTTTTGAAGGTGATTTGTTTTAAACTAATAATTAAAATTAAATTAAACTAACTAAGATTAGGAGAATTCGTATGATGAGAGAATAGTGTTTACTTAATCATGTATGATCCTTGGTAGCTTCTTCTAACTCTATTGCCTTGTCACACTTGTGGTGTATATGTAGGTACTATTCTAATGCATGGCGAATTACACAAAAACACCGTCTACGAAATAACTAACTAGAGCAACGCACAAGTAAGGTAGTATGACGACTATTACAAGGCCCATAGTCTAGATAAACGCATTTGTATTAATACCTAAAGGGGATCATCCACACACAGGTAAGGTAGTATGAAGACTATTATCGGTGGAATCCTTTCTACGCAATCATGTCTCCCAAGATCTCACGATAAGGGACTAAACACGCACACACATCAACAAGAGGCAACAAAGTTATGATCTACATACCAATTCACATACAATCATTAGCAAAAACTTAAAAGATCTAGCCTAGCATGTTCAAGATAGAAGAAGCACAATTATATATCAAACAATAAGACATATTGAAAGATAAGAGATAAAAGAACTTCACTATGATTAATCAAGCAACTAGGGATAGTATAGAAGGGTTGGGAAATCCTAAAATACTCCCAAAATCTGGTACACCTCATTCTCCCACGAACTAAACCCTAATTTATTCTATCAAAAGTGTATATGAAAAACGTAAAATTGAGTTTGTATATATAGAATTCAGGCCGCGACGGCGTCGCCCATTATACTAAACAACCGTCAACTCGCCAAGCTAAGGGTCTTTCATTAGAAGCGTACTTCAAAACTTGAGCACCGGCTGATCCATACAGATTGTCTCCATTGATTCAAGTACGGCATCCAACCTACTAGAGTACTCCAGACAGCGGTTAGGATAATTCAAAACGGCGTTCATCAAGATACTGGATCTTAATCTTCATTCAATCATCACATCGCATTAACTACCTTGTACTGTTTCTTCCCTAAAATTCTGAAGAATCCAAATCACGTGTAAATTTCCACACAAATGTCTTCCAAACGCGCTAAAGTGTGACAACCAAAGAAAAACGATTAAGGCACATATTTAAGACCTTTTTATATGATTAAAAAAAAGGGTTAAAATGACCCCGAAAAAGTATATAAAAATTAAACACCCATCATTGGGTAAACAAAGTCAAAACAGTACTCGGGATTAGAACAAGTCAATGGCGGGATCTAGGTTCGAGTTAGAACAAGTCAAGGCGGGTCAGGTTGAAACAAACATTAGTACGAATATGAAAGAAGCGGAAACTAGAAGATATAGTTACTTGTAGATATAAATGAAGGCTTCAGGAATCATTCAAAATGGTGTATGGGAATGGTGAAATCCTAAAGAGTGAAACCATTCAAAATTGATAGAACCAGCCCCCTTCTCCCGTTATTCTAATCATTGAAGCTGTCTGTGGCCATTTCTTTAACCATTGCTGCAAATTATTATAAACAAGAGACATTAAATTATCAGAAGGAAAGCTATGCTTCTGTTACAACTTACCACAATCGTAAAGGTTTCTCATTTTGACCCGTTTTCTTTTAAGCGGGTTGATTGGGTTGTTGTTTTATTAGAGGTGGCAACGGGCGTGTTTGGTAACGAGGCCAAGTGCTGATGGGCGTGTTTCTAACTCTACAACTAATAAATGTTCTTATTTTCAAGTTCAACTGCCAGGAACTACTCAAGACCACTTACAAATATTTAACATTGAGAGGAAAGCCAAAATAAAGTCCTATCAGATGCCTGAGTAGGTAAAAGCTATAAGTTCATAATTCTATAGCTTTTCTCATCTTATTTTCAACTATCAATGTTTATTTAATATTAGCATATTTTTGTTTTCATATCGTCTTTTGGAAGTGGATCACCCCTAAGATGATAGGGATGGTTACCCAAACCTCTATTTATCATTGGTTACTTTTTCTCTTTTTGGTATGTGAAATAAAGGTTTTAAATTAATTTATGTGGTGCTTTTGGTATAGGTGATTCTGAACCTACACAGATGTTTGATAGAACGACTAATTTAGCAAACAATCAAATCATTAACTACGGATGTGATCCATCTGAGAAATGTTTAGTGTTGATTGGAATTGCCCCTAGCTCACCAGAGGTTCGTTGTTATTCTCTGGTTTTATGGCATAATTTTATTTTGTTTATGTGATATACTTAGATCAAAACTCTTTTAGTATATCAGTTTATCGTTAAGGCTCACAACTATACTGACTGTAATTTGAGCATAATGTTCAGTTGTGCTCTTATATGGATCCACTTTTAATTCCCAATATTTTTCTTTTTCTTACCTTTCTTCATTTTAAAAGTCTTCTCACAACTAGACTACGACACACACACACATTCTCTTTCTAGATGATGTATGTTTAGTATATAGTTTAATTTGCATGGTTTTGTTGTTTATGTTATGAATTTGAGTTATTTAGGGTTAGTGGGAAACGATGTAATGAAAAAGATGACGTGCAATGAGATTGTGCGGTTTATTGTAGTTGTAATAACTTTGAGCTACTCAGGGTTAGTTGAATGATGTGATGTCGTATTCTGAGCTATCTAGGCTTAACTGAAATGCTGAAAATGAAAATTGGAGAATCTATGCTAGTATGTTGTTATTACATGGATCTGTTAGGCTAGACTCTATGTGTTCACTATATTTGGTAGAATTTTAGTTTGTAGCTTAATTGTAAAAGAATAGGTCTCCACTTTTGAGATATAACTGGTGCTCAATTCTATTTATACTTTCGAGTTTGTAGTTTAGTTACATATTGTATTTTTGTTGGTGTCAAATTGATTTGAAGTAATACTTGTTATAGCTTATGCATAGATGTACTTTCCAATTTGATTTGATTTTTTAGATAACCAGATTGTTTTTATTAGTTTATTCA
>BQNB010076001.1:3884-31287 GCA_026074375.1 Tanacetum coccineum | reverse complement strand
GCAGTTTTTGTCTGTTTTTGGTCATTTAAGCTCGTTTTTAGAGGTAAAAGATATGTGTAATTAAGCACTTATCACACCCCAAATGGTATTCTGATGCGTTGTGATTTTGGAGGTGTTACAGATTGGTATCAGAGGACTGGTTATAGAGAACTAGGTCGTCTTTCAAAACCTAAACTATAACCGTTTTTTGAAAAATTTTAAGAGTCTTCCACCGTTGTCTGATATTCGCGTGCACATACTCTCTGATGCTGTATATGCTTTATTTAGCATCTCTAATAGTATTATATGGATAATAAGTGTATAACTCTTGACTTTCTTTTCAGTACCTTACGCTTATCTCCGGGATTATCGCCATCTATCTATATAAAAGCAATCCATATAAGAGTTGACTATTTTCAGTCACTAATGTTAACTTGATATTATTTCTTATGTGTGTGAATTTTGATCGGAGGAGTACGCCTACCCGCATGTTATGTATAAGTTGTCAATGATTTTTAAGTGAGCTTGGTTCGATGCTAGTGCTAACCGAAGCCTAAGTGTGAAATCGTCTACGTAATAATAATTACTTAAATATGTGTATAGTACTATGGTACGTCTTAATGAGTCCATTTACTTTAATAGACTGTGAGCGATGCAGTTATCTCTGAAATATTTTGCGCGATTTTACTTTATTTCCTTTTGATAATATTGAAATTCGGCGTAGTTTGTCAATTCCGCTAGTTATTTTATCATCCGACTCTGATTTTGAACACTCTTCTTATGCTTTTGAATCGCATATGTTGTTTCATAATCCATTATTTTAATGTCTTCCAGTTGATGGGTGTACGACTTTAACTTGTCACCTCGGATCGTGGCGCCTTTTGGCACTTACCTTTGAAACGTGATTGACTAACGTCTCATTCTTCTTCTCGTTACTTCCTATGATTTTGAAGAATTATGCCGCTAAGGAGACACCCCTTTACTTAATGTAGCATTTGATCTTGTTGTGATATTTTGTTTTGTGTCGGCCATACTTAAGTAGGATGATTTATAATCATCTTATTGAATTAAATTAGGACGCTTCTTCATTTGAATAAGGAAATTATAAACCGCCGAACCATAAGATCATAATTCTTCACTTACATAGATTGGGAAGCCTCTTTATGTAAGTGACGAATTGTGAATGAGTGGGCTTATGTGTATCGGACATAGCGTGCGTTCGTCCGTACGAATAATTCTTTGGGCTATGAACTCCTTTTGACTCGTAATTTGTTATATGGATTCTTCCGAATATGTATCGAGTGCCGCAAACTTGATAAGCTAATAGTAATGAACACCACAAACCGCTTCCAAGAATTGACGACTTGTTACAATTCTTCGTTCCCAATAGATTTTTCCTCGAGTCATGTATTTTATCCTTCCTTTTACGGATTCTCACGACATTCAATCCGTTCTCCCATGCACTTTGCATATATTTGATGCTTTGACCATTGTTCATTCAATTTTCGTTAGAAACCTCGACGAGAACCTAAGTATACCCTCAATATCTTCACGAGTAAACCGTGGACGATTATGGCAAATTGAGCACCGGGACCACGCTCCTTTAAGGGGAGGAGGATTTAACAACCCAAATTTAAGATCAATATTTAAAATTATTATGTTTTCACTCCGGAAGCCAATTTATTGTTTTTTAGTATTTTATAATTTTTCCCGCGTTTCGCCGAAACCGTGTCAAAATAGTACATTAACATTTATTAATATTTTGACTAAGTGTTTTAAAATCAAATATTATGGTATAAGTGTTTTAAAAAAATAAAAATAAAAATATAAAATAAACATAACACATAAATCAAACACTCCCTATTTACCCTTTTTACTCCTACTATATTCTAAAACAAACACCCCTATAACTTAACTAGACATTGACTTAGTATCAAAGGGTTTGACTCTCCTTTTTAATAACACACACACGACACAACAACACAGATAAAAAAATCCCTCTCCCTCTTCTTTACTGTGTTCGACACAGACAACACCAAACCACCATCAATCACTATAAAATTTTACCAAATCACTCCTAATCTACCCCAAATCATTCCAATATTAATCCCCATCATTCTTTTCTAATAAAATCAACCATGCAAGAACTTCTATTAAATTTTTGATTTTCTTGACTTTCAATTGTTAAAGGTTTGATCGAATTAAAGATAAATGGGGTAACAAGAGTATAATAACAAGTGTGTAAACAAGTTTTGGAGCAACAAAATAAAGATTTGGGTCTCTCTTTTGGTCCTTGTGGTGTACGGCAAAATTTAAAACCCAAGAGGGTTTGATTGTGTGATTTTCCTAGTTGTTCCATTATGATTGTAAGTATCTTTCTTTCCTTTTTGTGTTGATTTAATTGTATGATCAATGCATGTATTTCATTTTATATCAAGAATCCATAGATCTTAATGCATGTGTTAGATTGATTGATTGGATGAATTTGATGATTGAAATTGGTTTAGATTATAGAGATAGGTTAGATTAGGCATGATTTGAAGTTGTGGCGAAGTGAAAATCGCGTTTGGAAGGGTTTTTGGTTAGGCACATTAATGCAGAAAATCGGATATCCCCTTGTGGGTGTCGAGATTATTTTCAAACTAAGTTTAGGCTTAAGAATATGGTAGAGGATGTCCATAGCTTCGAGTCGCTAGGTCGTACGTCCCGTAACTCTTAAAAACGAGCGTTTGGCGGCCGTTAGAAGTTTGGAATATGGTAAAAAGTCCCAATCAGCTCGTGTAAAAATACATTTTCTGCAGATTCGTAAAAGGGCATTTCGACCACTTTCGAGTCCGTTTTAGCCTTCCGGCGAAACACAAAAGTTGTCCGGAATATCGTTTTACTTTGCCGCGAGGCTTGTTAGTCTTAAATATGCATAATAATGGGTCAAAACTTAAAGGAAAAATTCTGCGTTTATATATATATATATATATATATATATATATGATAGTTTTCTGCAGAAACTGAAAAGTGTATTTTGGTCATTTTCTGTTGGGTTTCGAGTCACGGCTAAAACTAAAAAGTTTTCCGAAATGTCGTTTCGCTTCAAAAAGCTTTAGAGTCCGAGTCGTGAAAACGTAATTTGGCGGGTCGTTTTAGACGGGTCAGATTTAAGAATTTTTTTACTAAAAAGTCAACATGGCAGAATTTTAAGGACTGGTCAATTATATTTATAACCAACGAGTAGGCGTAAAATATATTAACTAAAACATAAATTTATGACTAATGAATTAATCTCTTACTTTCGTTCGCGTCTACATTTCTTAATTTTGATAATGGGTTAAAATGAGTAATTTTTATAAAAATACAAAGTTAGTCGGTTAGACTTAAAAACAAGTATAACGAGAACTACACTTTCGGTCTTGACTAATGGTCTTGATTCTTTAAAATGGGTATAATGAGTAATGAGTTATAGTTTGGGTATGTTTGGACGGGTTGACCGTTGTAAATTCGGAATAGGAATATTGGCTGATTTTTGAGTCGACTTGTGAGTATCATAACTTGGTCATTTTAAGAGCTTTTCTAGATTTTCCAGATTCTAAAATTAAGTTCAATGAGTCTATTTTCCAACGAGTGTGGCCTCATGGATTTTCAGTGAGTAAAAGTTGGTCAAATGATTTTTACAAGAAAAGTTGTCGAAACTACGTTTTAGGACCAGATTTTAGATTGTGAAGATGTGATGAGCAGACATAGTAAATTTTATGTGGTATTTGGACTCCGGATGCTCCAAGCATATGATCGAATATCGCTCTCAACTCATCAACTTCGTTAGTAAATTTTTGGGTACTGTCAGATTTGGGAATGATCATGTTGTTAAGATAATGGGTCATGGATACTATAAAATGGGAAATGTTACGATATCTCGGGTTTATTATGTGGAAGGGTTAGGTCACAACTTATTCTTCGTGGGTCAATTTTGTGATTCCGATCTCGATGTAGCTTTTCGCAAATACACTTTTTTCATTCGTGACTTAGACGGTGTTGATCTACTCAAGGGATCTAGGGGTTCAAATTTATACACTATATCTATGGACAATTTGTTGCTCTCCTCTCCTATATCTCTCTTGTCTAAGGCCTCAAAGACCAAGTCTTGGTTGTGGCATCGAAGATTATCTCATTTAAACTTCGATTATATCACTTCCCTTGCCAAACATGGTCTTGTCCGAGGTCGTCCAAAACAAAAGTATCATAAGGATCACTTATGCTCTTGGTAAAAGCAAGAAACACTCCCACAAACCCAAAGCTGAAGAGTCCATTCAAGAAAAACTCTATCTACTGCATATGGATCTTTGTGGGCCAATGAGGATTCAGAGTATCAATGGGAGAAAATATATATCGGTTATCGTTGATGATTATTCTCGGTTTACATGGGTGAAATTTCTACTATCAAAGGACGAAGTTCTAGATTTCGTAATCAAATTCCTCAAAATGATTCAAGTTCATCTGAATGCAACCTTTCATAACATCAAGACTGATAATGGCACTAAATTTGTCAATCAGACACTAAAAGCTTACTATGAAGAAGTCACAATCTCACATCAAACATCCGTTGCTCGCACTCCATAACAGAACGACGTTGTCAAAAGACAAAATCGTACTTTAGTGGAAGCTGCCCGTACCATGTTGATCTTTTTAAAGGCTCCGTTATTTCTTTAGGCAGAAGCAGTCGTGGCAGCTTGCTATACTCAAAACAGATCATTATACCAAAAAAGTCACAACAAAACACCGTATGAACTTCTCCATGATAGAAAACCTTACATATCCAATATTCATGTCCTTGGTGCTCTCTGCTATCCCACTAATGACGGTGAAGACCTTGGTAAGTTAAAACCTAAAGCTGATATAGGAATTTTTGTTGGTTACACTCCCGCAAAGAGAGCATTTTGAATCTACAACAAAAGGACCCGAATGATTATTGAAACTATCCATGCTGATTTTGATGAGTTGACAGCAATGGCTTCTAAACAATTCAGTTCAGAACCCGGGACTAAACTTTTGACTCCTAGAACAATCAGTTCAGGACTCGTGCCAAACATTCCTTCTTCAACTCCGTATGTCCCACCAACAAAGAACGATTGGAAAATATTGTTTCAACCAATGTTTGATGAGTACCTTAATCCTCCACCATGTGTTGATCCTCAAGTTCCGGTAGTCATTGCACCAGACCATGCTATTTCAACCGGTACACATTCCTCAACTACAATTGATCAAGATGCGCCATCTTCAAGTACCTCTCAAACAACTCAAGAAACACCATCCCTAGTTATTCATCTCGATGTTGAAGAAGCTAACCATGATATTAAAGTTGCACACATGGATAATAATCCCAATGTTGACTTTCCAATTCCAGAACCTAGTTCTAAAGAATCCTCTACTCAAGTTGTTATTCTAAACAATGTGCACTTAATCAATCAACCACCCGAACATATCAAAAAATAGACCAAAGATCATCCGATTGATAATGTGATTGGCGATCCTTCTAGACCGGTTTCCACTCGACATCAACTACAAGATGCAGCCCTATTATGCTATTTTGATGCTTTCCTTTCTTTCGTTAAACCCAAGAGTTATAAAGAAGCATTGACGGAATCCTGTTGGATTGAAGCAATGCAAGAAAAACTCAACGAGTTTGAACGTCTTGAAGTTTGGGAGCTGGCACCTCGCCCGGATCATGTTATGATTATTACCTTGAAGTGGTTCTACAAGGTGCAACTAGACGAACTAGGAGGTGTATTAAAAAATAAGGCTCGTTTGGTAGCAAGGGGATATCGTCAAGAAGAAGGCAAAGACTTTAAGGAATCTTTTGCTCTAGTTGCACGACTCGAGGCCATCCGTATCTTTATTGCATTCACTGCTCATATAAACATGGTCGTCTACCAAATGGATGTGAAGACCGCATTTTTGAATGGCATACTACGTGAGGAGGTCTACGTTAGTCCACCAGACGGGTTTGTAGATCCAGAGAATCCCAACCATGTGTACAAGCTTAAGAAATCCCTTTACGGTTTGAAACAAGTGCCACGGGCTTGGTATGATTTACTCTCATCATTTATACTCTCCCAGAAGTTCACCAAAGGAACCGTCGATCTAACATTGTTTGTCAGAAGAGAAGGCAAGGACATATTACTGGTACAAATTTATGTCGATGATATTATTTTTGCCTCTACTAAACCTGATCGTTGTGAATCATTTTCTAAAATCATGGGTTCAAAATTCTAGATGTCAATGATGGGCAAACTATCATTTTTCTTAGGTTTACAGATTTCTTAGAGTCCCAGATGCATCTTTTTAAATCAATCCAAATATGCTCTAGAATCTCTTAAAAAATATGGTATGGAAACCTGTGAACCAGCAAATACTTTAATGGTGGAGAAATCTAAACTGGATGAAGATCCACAAGGGAAAGCCATTGATCCTACACGTTATCGTGGAATGATTGGCACCCTTATGTATCTCACATCTAGTAGACCAGACCTTGTATTTCCTGTGTGCGTGTGTGCCCGGTATCAAGCAAAGCCTACCGAAAAGCACTTACATGCGGTTAAGTGAATCTTTCTATACCTAAGAGGAACTATTAATATGGGTATGTGATATTTGAAGGATTCTTGCATTGCTTTAAAAGCATTTGCAGATGATGACCATGCGGGTTGCCAAGATACCAAAAAAAGTATGTTTGGAAGTATGCAGCTGTTAGGTGATAGATTGGTGAGCTTGTCGTCAAAGAAACAAAAGAGCACCGCCATATCCAGTACAGAAGCTGAATACATTGCCTTGTTAGGATGTTGTGCTTAAATACTTTGGATGCGATCAAAATTGACTGACTATGGCCTTGTGTTCAACAAGATACCTCTGTAATGCGATAATAAAAGTGCAATTCCTTTATGTTGCAATAACGTCCAACACTCCCGATCAAAGCATATAGACATCACACATCACTTTATTAAGGAGCAAGTAGAGAACGGGGTGGTTGAGCTGTATTTTGTCAGAACAGAGTATCAGTTGGCAGACATTTTCACTAAGCCTTTAGCATGAGAACGACTTGACTTTCTCATCAACAAGCTTGGTATGAGAAGTATGTCCCCTGAGACTTTGCAAAAACTGGCAGACGAAGAGGAAGAGTAATGGTGGTAAACTCTTCACATATCCTTTGTATCATATGTATATAAGAAAATCAGAAAAACCCAAAAAGATTTTTCATTTTATATAAACTTTTCAAAACGAAAATATAAAAATATAAAATCATAAAAAGAAAATACAAAATTAAAAAATCAGAAAATAAGAAAATATAAAAATATGGTGTTCTTGACATGTCTTCTGAAAATCGATAACATTTACGGCCTTAGAAATGTCATTTAATAATGATACGAGGCTGTAAATGAAGTTCGAGCAGAAGTTCAAATAGTTTTCAAAACATGTCAAATGGCTTACTATTATTTCAAATAGCAACACGGTCTTCAATTTAAAGGCAAGTATTTCGCCAAAAAGAAAACTTGACCTCACAACAGGAAATTAATTTTTCTCGGGAATGAATTACTTCATATTCATTCAAAGGCTTGTGTTTACTTTGCAACATAACCCATGCTATCTAATCAAATAAGTGTACGTGTCAGTGCATTTATTTATGTAAAACGAGAGAAATCTTATTTTTATTGGTGTTGTTGTTTTTAAGAAAAATAATTAAACATATAAGTTTCTCATCTAAAAATATTTTCAAAGAATTTTTTATCGCTCAAACAATGTCTACAGCTCTTTAAATAGAAAACGAGACATTATTTGAGGGGGAGAAATAGTCAAATTCTTTTAAAAATGATCTTTTAAAATGTCATCTTAGAATAAAATGGAACAATTATCTTTCAATAACGGATTATCAATTAAAGGGGAGTTAATGTATTTGTAACTCAATTGGTCTTAAAATGTTATTGAATTTAATCTTTAAGAGAGTAAATAGCAAAAACTAGGACTTGAGATCTAAGCTTACAACTTTAGGGGCTAAGTATGCCATTTTCTATAACTTGGTTAGACTTAGTAATAAGTTTAAATTGGAAATAGAAAAGGATATAAAACACAAGGACCATTTCTGCCAATCTTGGAAACTTGGCCGGTTAAACACATTTCACTCGAAACATTACTTACACTTTACAAAACCAAACACCCCTAAACTCTCTTTTGTAATATTTTGCTCCATTCAAACTTGAAAATCAAAACTTGTTTTTAAGGCAAAAGGTACTCATCTAATCGTTCCTAATACATTACACATCATCTTGGTAAAACGAGTTAGCTTAAAACTCCTTTTTGCACTCTTAATCAATTAAAAACAAATTAGGGTTCATAAGTAAAAAGTTGAGGTTGATGTCTAATTAGGTGAGGGACTTTGTTCGTTAGGGTGCATTTTAGATGCGTATGAAACATTTTTGAATATATCTTAACCATTTGTGAGATATGATGATTTTTTGAAAGTTGAATTAAGCGAAACATGTGATTTATGGTTGAATAGTTGTGGGTTTGTATTGAGTAGCTTTGTATGAGTGTTCTTATGTTATTCAAACATGGTTGTGCCTCCTAAATGCTCTTTTACTTGGAAAAGTTAGAATTTAGGGCACTAGTACTAAACGAATGGCAATAAGGTTGCTCATAGGGTGTGAAATGTGTTTGTAAACTGATGTAGATCCTCAAGTGAGTATTATATGTCCTATAAATGGCCCTTATCATGTTTGCCATGTGTTTCTCTCCTGTGTGTGCTCGAATTTCTTTTATCAAGCATAACAAGTGGTTTAATTCTTGTGATTATTTCTTCTGTTATGATATGTCATGTATTGTGTAGTTAAGAATGAATTCTTGATTGCATATGTTTGATAAAATTTGGTTTAGGATTTTTAAATGAAGCGAAACATGTTCCACTCATTCCAAGCGAAACATGTTCCACTTATTCTAAGCGAAACATGTAATTCTTATTTCAAGCGAAGCATGTAAGACAGTTTTCAAGCGAAACATGACATGTTACATTTCGAGCGAAACATGTCAAAATATAAAAGGAAACTCTGCCTAAATTTTTTAAAATTTGTGTAATACTTGCTTATGGTGTCATGTTTCATAACTTTATATGTTTGAATGTTCATTATTTGCTCTCTGATTGAATGTATGTCCTAAGTTCCCTTGGAAATGTCTTGTTGATTTTTTCTGTCGACTTTGACAATTGACCTTAGTTGACTAATTCATAGAGTGTAGTAATTCTGTCACGTTTGCATGAAACCTAATCATAGATCAATCATATCATCAATGATAATCAAGCTAATCAGTAAAATATATCTGTTGTGTATATAAACTATATTGGTTATTTATTAAGCAGAATCATGAATCCTCAAGAAACACAACAAGTTGCTGCTCGTGATGAAAAATAGGTTTCATTCACTGAGAGAGTTAAAATTAGCTCTACTAATGTTAGACTAGAAACCACCGTGCCATAGAAGGAAGAGGCATTTCAAGTGGTCATTGATCTTATTAAGAACTCTAAGTGCTTCAAGGCTTTCACCATATCTGCAGATGTCCTAGAAATCTTTATGCAGTAGTTCCGGTACACTATCAAAAAGGTTCAAGGCACAGATTCTTATGAATTCCTCTTAGCCAACAAGAAGTGTGTGGTCAATGCTGATGTCTTTAAGACGATTCTTGATACTTGTCTAAGAGTGGAAGGTGTAGACTTTACTGATGTACTAGATGATGATGCTACACTTGCTTTTCTAATTGTGCTTGGATACAAAGGTCCACTATACAAGCACACCAACAGGTTTATGGATCACATGCATCAGCCATGGAGAACTCTAGCAGCAATAATAAAAAAATGTCTCTCTGGAAAGACAGCAAGCAATGACAAACTTAGAAAGTCCAGAATTGACACACTGTGGGGCATGTTCTACAGAGAGAATGTCGACTATCCTAAGTTGATTTGGGAAGATCTTGCTTTCCAGATTGATCAGAGGAAAAAAAGAGATCAAGACGTAAAAATATGCTATTTCCCCGATTCACTAAAATCATCATCAATCACTTCCTCAATCAACACAATTCTCTCTCCAACCTAGCTGACACTGGAAGAAACCTAACAAGGTGTAAGAGATGAAGTCTTGGTAAGCATTGAAGGGGTTGAATAATTAAAAAGCAAAGTTAAGATAAAAGGTGAAAAGAAAGAAGCCCTCCTTACACTTAGGTAGAAACCGAGTCAATACATATACTATCAGAAACACTAAGTTGTTGTCTAGTATTGAAGATAGTCATCATGGACCCAGTGATACAACGCACAACCCTTCCCAGCCCCTCAAGGTCTCTCAAAAGACTCTTGTTTCATTTCTCACAAAGATTAGACACATTTCTATAAACTTTCTCACTTCGAGTTAGTTGATATTAAAAAGGTGACAGTCTGCTCCAGCCTCCGATTACTAAAAACCAAAGTGCACTATCGAGTCTAGAGCCATAAAAGAGATCATCTATAAATCTCATTTATGCTTGCTAATTCACACAACGTGAAAACAAGAAATATATCAAGAGTCCTACGCATTATCCTTGTGATATTGCAAGAACACCAGAGTGATACTAAAGAACTCACAATGACGATGGAAATCCTTCCAGAGACAACATCAAACAAGCTCTGCGGTAGGTGACTTGTAAGATCCTATACGGATCGAACTTATGATACTGGATATCGATTCGGTCCAGCTTATGAATTGACGAATGAATTTTGAAAAAGATAAAACTGTTGGTGTGTTATAAAAACTGTTTGCATCTTAACACACCGACTGATTTTCCTAAATCAATTTTCAATCTTATGTCCATGGGAAGCTTCATAAGGGTATCTTGACATAGGAAAGCTGAACATGAATTGATGACTAAATCAGGAAGGTATTAATTACCGATTCACTCTTACTGTGTTTTCTGCTTTGAGACGCTCCGGTAATGAGAACGGCTAGTACAGCTGCGAAACCCTGTCAAGGAGATTCTTCAGAATTCTACCTGATCACATGCAGTATTTATACTGATTAACGGGGAACTTTGGTTATTACAATCGTATTCAACAAAGTAACAAAGCCACTTTCATCCATATATGTTGTTTATCACTAACCCATTCATGCAGATTTCCTGATGGCGGAAGTAGTTAATCGATGACAAGTTGAAGTCAATGCCACATGCTCATACTCCATTGACATATGTAAAGACATCATGAAAGCTTAAGTACATATTTTAAGACTTCCGCTACTCTGATACTGTACGTCTTTCTTAAAGTGACGAAGTATTAAAGTTAAAGAATATCAAGAAATTTTAGCTACTATGATTCCGCACGTCTTCCATGAAGTGATGAAGTGTTAAAGTTAAATAGCTTCAAGAAATATATGTATGTTTCATAACTTTATATCAAGAAATTTTAGCTACTTATGGTGTCATGTTTCATAACTTTATATGTTTGAATGTTCATTATTTGCTCTCTGATTGAATGTGTGTCCTAATCTCCCTTGGAAAGGTCTTGTTGACTTTTTCTGTTGACTTTGACAATTGACCTTAGTTGACTTATTCATAGAGTGTAGTATTTCTGTCACGTTTGCATGAAACATAATCATAGATCAATCATAGCATCAAAGATAATCAAGCTAATCAACAAAATATATATGTTATGTATATAAACTATATTGGTTATTTATTAAGCAGAATCATGAATCCTCAAGAAACACAACAAGTTGTTGCTCGTGATGAAAAATAGGTTTCATTCACTGAGAGAGTTAAAATTAGCTCTACTAATGTTAGATTGGAAACCACAGTGCCATAGAAGGAAGAGACATTTCAAGTGTTCATTGATCTTATTAAGAACTCCAAGTGCTTCAAGGCTTTCACCATATCTGCAGATGTCCTAGAAATCTTTATGCAGCAGTTCTGGTACACTATCAAGAAGGTTCAAGGCACATATTCTTATAAATTCCTCTTAGCCAACAAGAAGTGCGTGGTCAATGCTGATGTCTTTAGGATGATTCTTGATACTTGTCTAAGAGTGGAAGGTGTAGACTTTACTGATGTACTAGGTGATGATGCTACACTTGCTTTTCTCATTATGCTTGGATACAAAGGTCTACTATACAAGCACACCAACATGTTTATGGATCACATGCATCAGCCATGGAGAACTCTAGCAGCAATAATCAAAAAATGTCTCTCTAGAAAGACAACAAGCAATGACAAACTTCGAAAGTCTAAAATTGACATACTATGGGGCATGTTCTATAGAGAGAATGTCGACTATCCTGAGTTGATTTGGGAAGATCTTGCTTTCTAGATTGATCACAAGAAGCAGAAGAGATCAAGACGTGAAAATATGCTATTTCCCCAATTCACTAAAATCATCATCAATAACTTCCTCAATCAACACAATTCTCTCTCCAACCTTAAGTATCAACACTATCATACAATCAAAGATGATGCTATTGTAAGTAGGTTGAAGTTTGTCAGAATAACTAAAGATTATCAGGAATATGGACTTCCTATTCCGAAGACTATACTGACAGAAGCAATTAAACCATCTGAATCCTATTAGATGTTCATCAAATACTCTACTAATCAAATTCCTCCTAAGAAGAGCAAAGGTAAAGGGTCACAAGGGAAGAAGACTATAGATACTCATGTGGCAGATGTCGATGTATCTGAAGAGTCAGACCCAGAACCACCCAAAAGGAAAACTCCTAGTAGAAGAGTGGTCAAGAAGAAAGTCAAGAAGAAACTCAAGATAAACTTAATAGTTGGGATGTTTTGAGCCCTTTTATTACTTCGTATCCATTACGTGAATTGCAGCCTGATTCACATGAACATCTATTCTTTGAGTGCTCTTTTTTGCAACAAGTTTGGAATCACATGAAGACGTATGCAGGGATGGATTCTTCGGTTCCTATTTTCTCCCATATTCTGGCTTCTCTTATTTCGATTACTAAAAGAAGGCCTGTTAAGAGTGTTATTGCTAAGTTGGTTGTGGCGGCTTGTGCCTACTTTATTTGGCAAGAAAGGAATTGGCGTCTTTTTAAGAAGAACAAACGGCCGATGAAGCAAATTATTGATTGCATTATGAACTCTATCCGTCTCAAACTCCTCTCGTGTAGATTTAAAAAGTCTAACGATGGTGTACAGTTCTCTAGGCTTTGGAAGTTGCCTGATATGGTGTTTATCTAATGTTGATGGCTGTTATGACTTGTTTATGTGTTATTAGGTGGTTGTAATTGCTAGCTAGTATTCATATGGCATGTCATATGATTTAGAGGGTGTTCAAGCTTGAGCTTGAGGTTAATGTGGTAGTCAACCACATTTCATTGTACTTATTAGCTTTTTTGGGCTTTTAATATATTTTACCTGGGTAAGTCCCCTTTACCCAAAAAAACACAACATTATTTATGATGATCCAGACGTTGCTTTGGAGTTAGGTAAGTCTATCTGTAAAACTGAAGCTGAAGAAGTAGAAGCAGTAAGGCAAGTCTATTTTACTCACGCAAGGATTGTGACTAAATCTGTCCCCAAGCCTACTGGAAGAAGAAAATCAAGCAAAGTGACTTCTGATCCTCCTAAAAGGCTCAAGGGTGTTCCATCTCTTACTTTAAAAGAACAAGAAGCTGCTGATACTATGCAAGCTCTCAAAGAAAGTAGAAAGACTAGCTAAAGACAACATGGTATTTTAGGCTCAAATGAAGGAACTGGTACTATACTAGGGGTTCTCGATGAGTCCAGAGTTGTCTCTACTACCTGAAGTGAAGGAACTGGTACTAAACCAGGGGTTCCCGATGAGGAAAAAGTCATATCTGAAGAAAAAGTTATTCTTGAGTGAGGATTTGAACACGAGAGTGAATACTCAGAAGAAGTCTATCTTGATGACGAAGAAAAGGATGATAAAGATGGTGATACTGATGACGAAGGTGACGATCATATCAATGATACTCAAGATGATGATGATGAAGATGCTAAAACTGAATCTGATGTAGATGAAATCTATAAGTATAAGATTCATGTGCGCAAAGATGTGGATTCTAAGATGGCAGAACCTGAAACTGTTGAGCATGAGTATAAAGAAAAGGATGTCCTAACTGATGTAGCCAAACATGATGTTAAAAAGAATGCAGAAGAAGAGGGAGATGCTGAAAAGGCTGTTGGCTCTAACTTTTTAGTCAAATAGTCTATTGAATTTCCATTGCCACCTTCTAGTTTGTCAGTTTCATCTGGATTTGGTACTCAATTCTTTGACTCCTCTTATGATATTTCTTTAACTGGCGTACTAAAAGATACTGTAAAAGCAGATGTTAGATCTTTGATGGATATTCACATCTAACAAGAAACTCCCCAGATCCAGTCTCCATCAGTACAGAAGGTTCCCGTATCAGTGATTCCGGAGACTACCAATCTTCTACCTATACCTGAAATTCTTACTGAAACTCTAGTTTCCACTACTATCTCCTCACCTCACGTGACACCCACCATCTCAACCGTGCAATAAACATCAACAACAATCCTTACACCATAAATCACAACCTATGCTCCAACCATCAACACTGCTGTTACTGAATCCGATGCACTCTCCGTTGTTCAGCTAAGAGTTGCAAAACTAGAAAAGGATGTGTCTGAACTTAAGAAAATAGATCTATTTGCTGAAGCTCTTGCTACACTCAAGAAAAAAGTTCCATATATTATAGATAATTATCTTGGATCTAAAGTTGGGGATGTCTTTCAAAAGGAACTGAAGAAACACATGGCAAATCTTATTCAGACATATTCTCTACAGCAAATTCCTGAGTTACTTAAGAATCATACACCGACATTTGATCTAGAACAAGAATCTAAGAAAAGTTCTTCAGAGATTCTCAAGATTAAGAAAGAACAAGCTAAGAAGCAAAAGATGCTAAAGTTTACTATCAAGTCTACAGACAAGGCAACTCTCAAAGAGTTTGATCAAAAAAGCGGTCTCTACTGGACCATGCATGCAAACAAGTCCTTCAATAGAAATCCTGCTAATCATAGATTGTACCATGCTCTCATGGAAGCTTTGATAGAGGATGAAAATGCTATGGATAAGGGAGTTGCTGACACAATCAAAGACTATAAACGAAAGCATGATGATGATGAAGACCCTTTAGATGGACCGAACCAGGGTAAAAAGACAAAGAGGAGATGAACCAAGGAGTCATAGTCTTCCAAGAAGTCATCCACTACCAAGGAAACCCCTAAAGGTAAAGCTCCAGCTAAAGGCTATAAAATTTGTAAGTCTGCTTCTGCAAAGGAACCGATTGAAGAACCTACTGCTGAGGTGGTAATGGATGATGCGGGTGAAGATGTAGTTCGTGATGATGATCAACCACAAGATAATTCTGAACCCAAGACAGCTAAGACTCTGAATCCAGAATGGTTCACGCAACCTCCAAGGCCTCTTATTCTTGATCTAGAATAGAACAAGCGCCAGGTTTTACTTGATCAATCCAAACAGCCTTGGTTTAATTAAATAGTCTATGCTATAAAGGATCCTCTAACATTCAACAACCTCATGGCCACTCTGATTGACTTCTCCAAGTATGTGTTGAATCGACTCAAAATTGATAATCTTATTCAAGATATCTTGTTAGGACCTGCCTATAATCTGATAAAAGGTACGTGTTCTAGATCTGTCGAATTAGAGTACCACTTCCAACAGTGTTCCAATACATTAACATACAAGCTTGATTGGAACAATTCTAAAGGAGATCGTTACCCCTTTGACCTGTCCAAACCTCTTCCTCTGCAAGGTCACTTATGACATCTAACTGTTGCTGAACGTACACTACATCAATAACAAAGACAAAAGCAACTCGATATGAGATTGAAGGGATTGAAGACATGGTTTCTATGCTTTGGAGTCCTACCAAAGTGGGGTATGACAAAGATGCATTGAAAGGGGTCAAACATTAGGGTGAAGGGCGTAAGCTATGGCACAGATCTTAGCTGAACAAGTTCTCCAAGCATAATGTGTATTCCACTAAGGAAATTTTGGGGGTAAAGAGTGTGAGTGTCAAGAAACTACATGGATATGGTCATTTGGAAGAGATTGTGGTGAAAAGAGCCGACCGTCAATTTTACAAGTATAAAGAAGGTAACTTTGTAGATCAACACCTGAACGACATTGAAGACATGCTGCTTCTTGCTGTTCAACACAAGCTATTTTATCTCATAGACAATGATATTGTTGGCTTTATTGTGGCTCTCTGTATGTTCACAAAAAGTCTCATCATCAAGAAACGTGTTGAGGATCTAAAACTTGGTGTAGAGACTTAGTAGAAGAAACTTAACATCACTCCACCTCAACAGACCATTCCAGAAATAGAATTCAAAGAACCCTACACTCCATCTCACAAACTACCAGGGGTAATCTATGAAGATCTGACCAAACAGAAAAGAGTAATGCGAGCTGATGAGCTGTACAAGTTCTCGGACAGGATGCTCAAGAAAGTTCACGATGAGCTTCATCATAGAATAAAGAGATGCCAAGGAGAAAGTGGACGGCTATTGACAAAAAGAGGTTAGAACTTATGGTCGAGCTGATTGATAAGCAGATGCAAGAAAGTAGGGTCATTCAGAATCTTGAAAGATTGGTTGGTGCTGGGGAACTCGAGATGGACTACAAATTGATGACGTGCATCACATGATTGTCAGGTCCTATCTCAAACTCTTATCTTGTGAATAATGTGCATATGTAGTATAGACTTATAATAGTAGGCAATATAAATAGTGTTTCAGTATGAATTTTCTTGAATTTTTCAATAAATTCAATTTTTTTTAAATTAACGTACTCAACACTATATATATATATATATATATATATGGGATCCAGTGAGAAGTAAATTAAAATAAGAAGTGGTGAGAAGCGACTAACACCACACATTTGAGATGCAACGACTTGTATTAGATGCATTTCTATTCATTTGATGCATCATTTTGAGTTTTGAAAGTTAATTTGATGTGTAGATGGTGCAAATTGATTTTAATGATTTTGGCACATGTAGAAGAACAAAAAACAAGAGAAATCATAAAATGCATCTAATATACGTATATGCATCTAATTAAAAGTTAGAAAACACATTATGATGCATTATAATGCATCTATGATTATAGAGATGCATCTAATCTAAGTCGGTTCATCTCGAATATGCGGTTATAGTTACTTTTTATCCTTCTTATTTTAAGAAAACTTCTCATTTGATCCTACCTAACTCTTCTTCTCTCTCTCTCTCTATATATATATATATATATATATATATATATATAACTCTCTCTCTCTCTCTATATATATATATATATACTACCCTCATAAATTGAGGGGAGCATTAAAAATACTCATAATACGGCTTATTAATAATTAGAACATTTTTGGCTTAGAAGCATTTATATTTGAATCAATTGATATCCAAAATATCAAGAGATTTGACATTTTTGATAAGAGGAGAAAATGTGACTAAAATATATGGCTAAAGATGTCATTTTAAGGACTCAAGTGCAAGCTTCACTCTTCATGTGCTAAACATTTTCGAATATCGATGCACATCTTGAGGGGGAGCATTACAAATTGTTTTAAAGCTGAGAACAATACCAAAAAACTGACCATGTTTGTAATTAATTAGAGTTATAAGGTGGTTAATATTAGGTATTCATTCCCATGATCTAGCCAAAACAGGAAGGATCTACCTAGGGACATTCCATTAGTCAGAATAGAAGTCCTTAGGTGTGATGAAAAAAGAGTAAAGTGAGAAAAGGGAAAAATGCGAACTAAGACAGAGCTGACACTGGAACAAACCCAACAAGGTGTAAGTGATGAAGTCTTGGTAAGAATTGAAGGGGTTGAAGAATTAAAAATAAAAGTTAAGATAAAAGGTGAAAAGAAAGAAGCCCTCCTTACACTTAGGTAGAAACCGGGTCAATACATAAACTATTAAACACTAAGCTGTTGTTTAGTGTTGAACATTGGTCTCTTTGACCCAGTGATGCAATACATAACCCTTCCCATCCACTCAAGGTCTCTCAAAAGACTCTTGTTTCATTTCTCATGGAGATTAAACACATTTCTTCGACTTTCTCACTTCGAGTTAGTTGATATTGAAAAGGTGACAGTCTACTCCAGCCTCCGATTACTAAAAACCAAAGTGCACTATCGAGTCTAGAGCCATAAAAGAGATCATCTATAAATCTCATTAGGACACTTATCTAAAAATATGCTTGCTGATTCACATAATGTGAAAACAAGAAATTTATCAAGTCCTACGCATTATCCTTGTGATATTGCAAGAACATCAGAGTGATACTAAAGTACTCACAATGACAATGGAAATCCTTCCAGAGACAACATCAAACAAGCTCCATGGTAGGCGACTTGTAAGATCCTATACAGATCGAACTTGTGATACTGGATATCGATTCGGTCCAGCTTATGAATTGACGAATGAATTTTGAAAAAGATAAAACTATTGGTGTCTTATAAAAACCATTTGCATCTTAACACACCGACTGATTTTGCTAAATCAATTATGTTGGGAATAAAATGTTAAGGGATTCCCACTGTTAGTTGAATGGTTCCCACTGTTAGAAGAACTTCCCACTGTTAGTATATTTTCCCACTGCAAGGTTTCCACTGCTTGAAGACTTTCCACTGCAACATGAAGATAAGATCTACACATAGTCAAATACATGTTATTGTTATATATAGAATGTACTCTGATTATCCCTGTGATTTAGGAGATCTAGTTAGGTCTTATCATGTACAGGACCCTTTGTCTATAAAAGGAGTTCTTAGTTTAGAAAAAGATATATATCACTTACATAGATCCTCCATAGACTTTCTCATAGCTTTAAGGTTTTGTAAACCCTAGTACTTTTGAGTACTCGTATTATTCAATCAATAATATTAAGGCTTGTTGGTTATTCACTGTTCCATTCCATTACCATTGTTATTCTTCTTAAACACTAAAGGTTAGATTCCGCATAGCCTTTGGTGAAACACTTCAACAAAGTTTCTCACATTATTATCTTGTGATTACCAAGGTAATAATAACCTTATAACCTAAGGCAGTAGATCTAGAGTTTTGGGACTCAACAAGTGGTATCAGAGCTTGTTGAGAGACTTTGATCTAAGAAGCATAACATTCCAAACTTCTCAATCACAAACAGAAATGGATCCCTATGTTACATCCACTCCCAATTCCACAAAACTTCCAATCCTTGACACTGGTAAATTTGAACAATGGAAGTTTAGAATACAACAGTACCTACAGCATGAACACTATGCTCTATGGGAAGTCATAGAGTTTGGTGACTCATATAGAGCTCCTGCACAAGATAAAAGTGTATCTGGTGAAGCTACTCCATCATCAAGGAGCAAGGGAAGGACTGTGGCTGTAACAGCAGAAGACATGCAAAAGAGAAGAAATGATGTCAAGGCAAGAACTACTTTGCTGCTGGCTCTCCCTGATGAACATCAGTTGAGATTCAGCAAGTATGAAATAGCCAAGGAATTATAGGAAGCAATACTAAGGACCTTTGGTGGAAATGAAGCCACCAAAAAGACAAAGAAGAATCTGTTAAAGCAATAATATGGAAACTTCAAAGTTGAAGGATCAGAGAATCTAGAGCAAACTTTTAATAAATTGCAGGCTATTGTGAGTCAACTTGAGTTCTTAGATGTTCCAGTTGAACAAGAAGATCTGAACCAGAAGTTTTTGACAAGCCTTTCACCAGAATGGCTTATGCATACTATTGTTTGGAGAAACAGAAATGACCTAGACACAATGAGTCTGGATGATTTGTATAATCATCTCAAGGTCTATGAATTAGAGGTCCAGAAGAAGGGAGGATCAAGTTCTCAAAATATGGCTTTCATTTCTTCTTCAAATACCAACAGTGGAAAAAGTGAAGTTCCCACTGCTCAAAGTTTTTCCACTGCTAGTGGTCAAGTTACCACTGCTAGCACTGAAGTTGCCACTGCTACCTTTAGCCATGATACTATCTGTGCATACATAGCTACTCAGCAAAGTGGTTCTCAAATTAAATATGAGGACATTACTCAGATCGATGATGATGACATTGAAGAGATGGACATCAAATGGAATATGGCTTTGCTAAGTATGAGGGCTGATAGGTTCTGGAAGAAGACTGGTAAGAAGATTACCATTCAAGGGTCTGATGTAGCTGGGTTTGATAAATCTAAAGTGGAATGCTTCAATTGCCACAAATTGGGGCATTTTGCTAGAGAGTGCAGAGCACCAAGGAGTCAGGACAGAAGTAGAAGAGAGAGCTACAAGAAGGAGCCAAAGGTTGAAGAGCCTAGCCACAAGGCAATGATGGCCATTGATGGCATTGGATGGGACTGGAGCTTTATGGCTGAAGAAAATGAAGCTTCAGAGAATCAAGCACTTGTAGCAGAAGAGGTTGTACCAACAGAATTTGCTTTGATGGCAATGTCTAGTTCAAGCTCAGACAATGAGGTATATGATGATTCATATTGTTCTAAATCTTGTAGGAAGAACACAGAAAACCTCACTACTAAAATTAGTAAGCTTAGAGAAGAACTTTTTGATAGTGAATCAGATTTGTGTAATTATAAAAGAGGCTTATCACAGGTTGAAGCTAGGTTGGTTGAGTTTAAAATAAATGAATCTAAATTCTGTGAAAAGATAAGAGTCTTAGAAAGAGATTTAGAACTTAAGGATTATAAAATTGAGAATCTTACAAATGAGCTTGAAGAAGTCAAGAAAGAGAGAGATGGCATTGATTCTAAGTTAGAAAAGTTTGTAAACTCATCTAAAGACTTAGATCAAATGTTAGAAAGTCAAAAATCAGGTAAGGACAAGAAGGGTGTGGGATTTGATGAATATAGAGCTGTCCCACCCCCTCCTGCACAAGTCTATTCATCTCCCATGCCAGATTTGTCTTGGACAGGTTTACCTGAATTTGCTGATAACACTGTCACTGACTATACTAGGCCCACACCTAGTGTAGATGTAACAAATGATGTAAGAAGTAAACTAAACACCTCACGAAATAGAAAGATGAAAATACTCAAATCACTCAACTAATCTATGTGGTAACATGTAACTAATTCGCTTAATATCTCAGTCGTGACGAGTAGTCTATCATAAGCTTGGCAAGGATACACATCTCCACCGCTAAAGCTAAGGAGTAACAAGTTTATAAAGGTAAATATGGGTTTATACTAGAACGCTTAGGGTTGATTACTGTAACTAATCTTTATCGATGCCAATATTCCAGGAGGGTGACAAAGACCACACATACACACCTATAACGACGGGATAGACACATGTGACTACTCACTCCTACCTTGAATAAGCTAAAGAGTAGGAATAGTAGAGTAATATAGGGTATAAATCTTCTAACTTTCACCAATAGTAATAAACCAATAAGGCTGCTGAGACATGCATACATGGTCGTAACGACGAAATAGACATGCATGCTCGATTACATCCTCATTCGCGTAAAACCCATGGTTAATGATTAGGAAAGGGAAATAAATTGTTGTTAAATAAAAGTTACGAAACAAATAGATTAAGTCTAAAATACAAGTTGCTAGACACTTTTTCCCAACCGTTACCATGATAAAGACACAACTATTTACAACGTCTTGATCATAGATCAAAAACAACAACCTAAGTTGGCGTTCTCGTAACGGTCAACTTCCCAAACATCCCATACTTTACATACTTTACAAGGCAAGTGGTGATATCTTCCACTTTATACAATACTCTACATCGTCGATTTGTATCAACGAATAATCGATCCTTCGTGTAATTCCTTCGGTAGTTGCGAAACGATTATCTTCAAACTTTCCTTCTCTTTTTTGTTGCGATTTTTCTAATTTTTTTGATTTTTTTAAACACTATACTACGAAACTCGGTGTAGTTTCACCATCTTCACGATCATAATAATTCTGGATAATTCCTTCGATAATTCTTCATTCTTCGGACGTACCATTAATTGCGATGGTAGTAAAAATACATGAGTTTTGACTATAATATACATTCCCATTTGCGATGTGCAAATTTCTTTCAACCGTACCAAAATTGACACAAGACTCGGGAAATACAAACTTTACACTTTAAGCAACTAGCAACCTGTAAAATAGAACTTAAATCCTAATAGGGTATGCTAAGGTTTAAAGGTTTAACGAACAAATAATTGGTGTAGTTTCCTAAAGGATTGCCTCACAGGTTGTGTCTAGGGGGATTCTTTACATTTAAAGTGAGAGTAAACAAAGGTTTTATACGGGGGTTAACTAACCATGTAGTATTTTTTTTTAAAGTTTAATAAGCAACATGTAGAGGCGAATTGAGGGTGTAAATTCTAAAATATTTACGAGTTTAAACAAGTTACTCTATCTAAATCCATATACTTATCACTGCTTCTCGAATAGATATACCAAGCGAAGTTCAAAAGTCTACAACATCACCGGCACACTGCATATTTTTTGTGAATTGGGTAAACATTTGGAAACAATAGTGGTATAAATCCTCAATAATATCAACAAGGATTATATGTTGAGGTTAAGTATCAAGTAATTTCATAAAAGTATGCTTGAAAAAATTTAATTTGAGCATAAATTAAGCATTTTAGTGTGAATATTAGGACAAGTAAACATTCTAATTCTATCCCCCCACTTGAATTATACAACGTCCTAAAACATTAAAAATACGAGAATTAAAAAGAATTAGAATGAGAAACTCCCCTGATATTTGCTCAGTAGTTGAGTTTTTTAGCAAGATTGTGTGTTGAACAGCCGCCTTGAAGTTTCAAGACCAACACTCAAAGATCTTCTAATTTGTAAATTCTCCATCAATATTCGTCGATATTTCTTTCACGGGGTCCTGTATAAAATATAGGAAAAAAATGTGTATTCCTATCTTGGTAACTACGGTTAACTTAAACTAAACTAAACAAACTAAATACGGGTCAATTTTGGTGAATACGCCGTATCATGTGCATGAATATGCCGTATTGCCAAAACTGACAATAATATTTTAAAAGTGCATAAAAAGTAAATACTGATAACGTCAGAACAATCAATACTTCGTAGGTAAATGGGAACGGAACCGCCGTAGTGGATGTCTGGGAAGACAAACTCGATAAAATTAAATAACAATCCGGGTTGTATTTCGGGAAGCACTTTTGTTTACAACCGAAGTTTTAAGTTAGACTTTCCATCACTTCTCACTCGGTGCTCGTAACATCCATCCTCGGTACTCATCCGAAGATTTCTATGGTAAGTCTCGGCACGCCTCTTCACATGAGATTGTAAGATAATCGTATTCCGACTTGCTTTACAGCAACATATTCTCTTCATCATTGAACGTGAATAATTGATCATCTTTATCTTTTTATTTGGTAGATCGGTACCTCGCGAGTTTTGATACTACATAACTCATGTCCTTCTTCATGAGTTTCGTTTTCACATTCTTCTTCATCATAATTATGGTAGTAAATCTCATGGCTCTTCCATCTTTTCCAACAATCATTGCCTGATTCATCATCACTGATCAAGCCCTCCTGATGCTATTAATTCTTAAGGCTTACGTCTTTTAGTTTCGCTATCTCCAGATTCTCAAACCATCAAGGTCTTATATGGAGTCGAGTTTCTAATAGGTAAGCTCCGGGCAGAATTTTCCTCCTATACAATAACATCCTCCTTCCCCCCCACAAAAAACATATAGGTTGCCCATTCCGAAACATCTAGTTTTTATAGTGATAAGGGCTGCAGTATGTTTGACTGGTTTCAGTTCCTTCCATATTCCATTATCAAGCCATGGTTTGTCATACACCCATGTTACATTCTCGCTCCATTTGTAAACCCAATCGTCTTTGTAATCTTCATAGGTTTTAAACCCCATAATATCCTTTGTAAGTAAGTCCGGATCTACCTTAAGAAGATAATTAAATTCATTGAATGCCAAGCAGAGAGGTTTCTTGTAATTAAAAACATCAGTTTCTATCTTAAAATTTTTGCCGGTTTCTTCTTTATCACTCCAGTATTCTTCAGGATCAGAAGATTCATTATCAGATACCTCAATTTCATCACCACCTATCTTCTATTAATCCCACAAAGCTCCTTTGGTGAATAGTTTTATAGTTTACGACCTTTGTAGCCAACCATTCTTCGAATCTTGGATTAGCTGGGTACCATTTTATTACGAGAGTGTTATTTCCCTCGATACGAGAAAGCGGGTAGTATTTTCATAAAAAATTTGTAGTTAAGTCGACCCAACAAGTGATTGATTCTTTGGTTTTATCAAACCATCTTCGTGCACCTCCAGCCAATGAGATTGGGAAACCAAAGAATCAATCACTTGTTGGTGAAAGTAAGAAGATCCTTACCCTCTATCATTCTTCATCCTAACCCTTGGTTAAACTCGAATGAGGACGTGATCGAACACACATGTCTATTCCGTCGTTAACAGCAAAATATGGTGCTTCAGCTGCATGTTGTGTGTACATTAGTGAAATATTGTAGAATGATCAACCCTAACCATATAATAAAAACCCATTTTACTTTATAAAACATTTTACCCTAGCTCTAGTGTGGAGAAGATGTATCCATGCCAGCCTATGATAGCATACACGTCATGACCGAGTCAATTGAGTCGAATTAAGTACATGTTACCACATAGAATAAGATGAGTGATTTGAGTAGTTTTTAATCTTTCCAATTTTCGTGAGTGTTTTGTTGTTTACTTTAATAATCAAATCAATGCTTAAACGAAAAATCCTTAGGGAACATTTTTATAAAATTCTAAAGGCTACTTGAGGACATGAGATTCAAGTGGGGATTTTTGAAATGACATCAAATAACGTCTATTTTATAGCATCATTTATCCCATGTTATTAACCCATTATGTATAACTATTGCAAAGAATTGTTACTTAATCGTTTATATTTGAGAATTGCAGTAATTATGAAGTACATATTGGAAGATTAACTAAAAGGCACGCATTACTGGAGCTTAACCGAAGATAATTTGAAGATCTATTCTGATCAACTAATACGTCCGTATCATCAATGAAAATATTGGCGAATATGGTGCCTGCACTCAGCACCCCGGGGCGGGGGGGGTGGCTAGGGGCCTAAGACCACGAAGGAAACAAGATCCAAAACCCCGTATCCAGAAGAAGGCAATACGCCGTATTCAAGCTATATGGAAATAAAATAAATGTTTTAGAAGATATCAAATGTGGTCCCTACTCTAAGAAACCCCCGATACGCCTTATCCAAGACTTTGGATACGCCATATCGACCATATTCCAGACCCTATAAATAGAAAACTCATAAATGAGTTTTAAGTGTGCTAAATCATATTCTCGATACTTAAATCATAAAAGTCAATTTCTAGAGGAGAAAAAGAGCATAAGAGGTCGAGCAACGCAATTAATTCCATAGGAGACAATGTGTAATTTCTTATACTTTAGTAAATCGAGGTTTGTTTTTGGTATCATCTTAACATTGGTTTAGTCTACCTTGGCAAAATCATTACTTTAATATTAATATGGATGTTTTCAAGAGGTATTAGCATTATTCTGAGCTCATAAATGTTTTGGTTTGTTTATCTTGATTTCTTAGTTTATCGTTGAATTAATTGTTTATGTTTATCAATATACTTGTTTACATGCTTTTGTATGCGACCTATCATTCAACTGGATCTAGTGATATGGACCAAGTAATCTAGAAGCCGGAATAAGCTCTCGATATAAGTGATTATACATCTAGAACAATAGGATCACAAATAATGACCTATCTTTCCCCTTAAATTATGAGCTTAGTTGGACCATATGTGACCTTGGAATCAATGCGTACATCCTTAATTAATTGGTAAAAGAACATGGTAGTGACTACAGTGCATGAATTGCCATTAACAGTAGTGGATAAAGTCTCTATGAGCTAGGGTTTAACAAGATCACCATTGCTCTAATCCCTAAGATAGATTATAATCAGCAAATAAGGATGCTTTATGCGGATGCGTTTAATTATAACGGAATTAGCGTGTCTAGGTCTTAGGAAGAAGTAACGCCTAAGTCTTAAGAATGATATGTCACCTCGAGATAAGTAATCATTGCACTAAATAAACAAACCAACGTTCTAATCGGATTAATTATGGCTAATACAGTTTTTTTATATTTTGCTCGACCGCTTTTTTATCTTCTGTTAATTTGCTTGCGTGTGTTAAAGTGTCTTGAATTGGTTTTAGTCACCACAAAACCCGTGCCAGTCTCTCAGACTGAAAACCCTCCCTTATCCATTAGATTTAGGATTAACATAGGTTTAGCTTAGGTTTAACATAGAATAGAACTAACTTAGATTAGAAAACCAAAATATTAATAAATTGAAAGTGTTTCTTGCTCTTAGTGATCGACACCCTACTTACCACGAAACTCCCACCGATCTGGTACACTGCCCGTTAAAGTGTTGTTTTTGGTTAAGTCGGTAAAATATAAATTTAAAACTTGAAACCATAAAATTATACACCACACAACGACACATCAGACTAACTGGTGGACATCATAGTGCTTCAGTTACGACAAAGAAGGTTTACCAATCCAGATTTATTAGCCTAGTGTTTTTAAGGATGCTAATTAGTACATCATAGTGCTTCAGTTACTACAAAGAAGGTTTACCAATCCAGATTTATTAGCCTAGTGTTTTTAAGGATGCTAATTAGTACATAAGATGATGTGATGCATGTCAAAGATCAGGAAACAAATCTTTAAGGAACGAAATGCCTCAAAATAACATTCAGGTATGCGAAGTCTTTGATGTTTGGGGATTAGATTTTATGGGACCATTTCCCGGAGATAGAGGTAATAAATATATTTTAAGGTGTGTTTGTTTTATTAAGATGTTTTGGGTCTGAATCTGATTATCACATCTTACTGATAAGAGGTGGTCATAAAGTATGAATCTGAATCAAATAATGTTGTTTGTTTTTTTTAAATTGTCTGAATGATTTTTATTGTTCGTTTTTTAAAGTATACATATACTGAATTGATTTTTTTTTGAAATAAACCGAACTAGATTAGTAATTCAGCTAAAGTTTTTAAAGCAAAGAACTAGGGGTAAGCAGAAAAAACCGAAAAAACCAAAAACCGAAACCGAACGGTACCAAAAATAACCAAACCGAACTAATAACTGAACCGAATTTACTAAAACTGAACTGAACCAAACTACTAATTCGGTTCTCGGGTCGGATATAGGTTTGGCAATCAGAACTGAAAACCGAATTCATATACATATATGTAATATATATATATATATATATATAATATATGTAATATATATATATATATATATATATATATATATATAA
>BQNB010076000.1:6176-31287 GCA_026074375.1 Tanacetum coccineum | reverse complement strand
ACACTCAAATTTTTATTATTATTATTATCATTTCCTTATTTTTCGTATGACTTGCAGGTGCATGCGCTAGAAGCTTCTTCTGCTGGACTTCAGGAAAAGGTCACGGCATACGAGAAGTTTGTCGAGTTCGAGTCCCACCTGGGACTTTTACCCCTTCAGGCGGAATAGGAGGAAGTACAGGCGGGTTCAGGGTACAACATACTGTCCAATTGGATGTCACTGCTGGACCCGAACCACTAACAACATGCCGTTCTAAAAAAAAACCGAAAACCTAGTGTATATAAAATATAATTTTTTATATATTTATATAAAAAAGATATTAAAACTCTTTCCTAGTATAAATTTAACACTTTTTAAGGATTTTTTCTTTTTTGCTAAAAAACTATGTGAATAAATAAATAAATAAATAAAATTATGTTATTCGGTTATGGAGTTCGGTTTTCAGTTATTCGGTTCGGTCTTATATCCAATTCGAATTCGGTTCAATTGGGTTTTCGGTTTTACTCAGAAAAAAAGTTAATCAAACTAACCGAAATAAATAAACCGAACAACCGATGACCGAACCGACGAACACCCTAGATAGAAGATTAATACAACATAATTTCATCTAATTATAAATATACACATTTACGGACAAAAACGAAGTCGTTTTGACTTCGGGCCTAACTTGCTACAGTAATGGGCTCCCATTTTGGGCCAACCCGATTTTGGTTTTTTTTTTTTAATTATTTTGTTTTTGTTATTTTTTTTTTAAATTTGTATGCACAAAGTAGGAGGAAAAAAAAATATTACAAAAGTTCCGATTTATTCAGATAAAAAAAATACCCGCGGAAACATCTTCGATACCTAATAACTTTAAAATAATCGATATAGTCACAAACGTACAACCCATTATATTAAAAAAAACCATATAGCAAAAAAAACAACACTTTAAACATGAGGCCCAACACATAAGCCATATAAAAAAATTTATTACTAAAAATATACATATTTGTCGACAAACTAGCCTAAAATTCGCATAAAATCTGGCCCAAAGTAAAAAAAAAAACTAGCCCAAAATTAGCCTGAAATCTGGCATAAAGTAAAAAAAAATACAAAACGGTCCCGCAACTTTTAACTATTTACGATTTTCTTACACAAAAAATCCCATAAAAAATTAACAAAAAAAACACGTCAAGTTTTTACTGTTCACAACTTTTTTACATTCATCGGCCCAAAAAAAAAGATATCGAACCGTCCCAAAAAAAAATATTCGGGAAAAAATTAACCCGTCCCAACGCAATTTTTTTTTCCCGAATCGTACAAAAAAAGGAAATATCCGGGAAAAAATTAGCCAAAAAAAATTGGCCCAAAGTAAAAAAAAATACAAAACGGACCCTCACCTTTTAACTATTTACGATTTTCTTACACAAAAATTCCCGTAAAAAAATTTACAAAACCGTCCCAAAAAAAGAAAATATTTGGGAAAAAATTAGCCTGTCCCAACGCAAATTTTTTTTCCCCGAATCATACAAAAAAATAAAATATTAAAAATTAGCCCCGCCATAACGCATCGCCAAAAAAAAACCCCGAAACGTAAAAAAAAATTATTCGGGAAAAAATTAGCCCCGCCGCAACGCGCGGGTTCTTTTGCTTGTTTTAGCTATGGGCTGACATTTGTGATTAGTTAATGGGCCAGCCAATTTATTAAACATATACACATTTTGCATGTCGCTAGCTGCCAAAATTTTTTGAATCCATAATTGGGCTCCTTAACCCATTTGGTGTACCACATGTCTATGGCCGGTGTTAGGGGTGTTGATCGGTTCGGTTATCGGGTTATTCGGTTAATTCGATTCGGTTAGTTCGGTTATTTCTTTTTTTGGGTCAACTCGATAACCGAACCGAACCGAACTAGAATTCAACCGAACCGAACCGAAAACCGAAATTTATTTTGGGGTCAACCCGAAAACCGAAAATTATTTTGGGGTCAACCCGAAAACCGAACCGAACCGAAAACCAAAATTAAAAAAATAATAAATACATAGATATTTAAAAAAAAAATTCAAGCATAAAAAGTGTTTTTTTATATTAGGATAAAATTTTAATGGTATTTTTTTATACATGAATATATAAAAAATATATATTTATATAAATTCGGTTTTCGGTTCTGTCTGCCAAACCCATATCCAACCCGTAAACCGAATTTGTAGTTCGGTTCGATTTTGGCAAATTCGGTTCGGTTCGGTTTTTTTTGGTTCGGTTCGGTTTACTCGGTTATTTTCGGTTTTTTCCTCTCACCTCCTAGCCGTGTAGATGCATGGGCATGCTGGGCTGTCGCCCAGGGCCCACAAATAAAGAGGGGCACCATTTCTTATGTAGGGGTGTTGATCGTTTCGGTTTGTTCGGTTCAAATTTTTTTGGGTCATCCCGAAAATTGAACCGAACCGAACCGAATTGGATTTCAACCGAACCGAACAGAAAACCGAATTTGAATTCGGTTCGATTTTCGGGTTGACCCGAGTAACCCGAATTACACTATTTATTTAAAAAAAATATGAAAAAACTACGTAGATATTTAGCAAAAAAAATTATTTCAAGAATAAAAAGTGTTTTTATTGTATTGATGTTTTTATATATATAAATATGTAAAAAAATATATGTATTTATATAAATTCGGTTTTTGGTTCGGTTCTCGGTTCAGACTGCCAAACCCATATCCAACTCGAAAACCAAATTCGTAATTCAGTTTTGGCAAATTCGGTTCGATTATTAGTTCGGTTTAGTTATTTTCGGTTTGGTTTGGTTTTGGTTTTTGGTTTTTTTGGTTTTTCTGCTCACCCCTACTTCTATGTCCAGTGTATTTATATATGTTAGTCAAGATTCTTTCAGCCCAAACTAAAATATGTCTGGCCCAAACTACTAATATATAATTAGGACAGTTCAAGCCTTCTTTTTAGACCTACTTAAAAAACTGAACATAACACGTCTAGAGAAAAGACAATTATTATTTACAAACCTTACATGAAGAAAAAAGCCACGAACGATAACCTGTTTTGGTTGATCTTCGTAATATGACGGTACTTTATTTTTTTTTCTTTTTCTTTGTCATGTTATGGATTAACAAGTTTATCTAAGCCATGTGTCTATATTAGTTTTATTCAGTTTTTTAGTTATAGAATTTTGCATGAAGGAAGCTAGACATAAGCACTAAATATTTAAGTTGCATTCGGAATTTGTAATCCAATATTTCTGGATCCGAATTGCAATTTTTGTTGGTGATAATAAATTTCAGGCACATCATAGTAAAGTTAACACATTTTTAGCAATAAATGAAATCACCTTGATAAAAATGAACATTTGCATGTGCAACATCTAAATATTAAAGATATATTCCTTATCTCCATAACACGTGTGGGCTACCATGGAAAAATGAGCAATACACCAGAAATTTTATTAGCCCATTTTATTAGTAAAGTCTTTCGCTTGCATACGCTTTGGTTCCGTAAATGTTACATTCGGGCCCGTTTCAGGGTGGGGTGTTACATTCGCGAATATATCTAACAATATTCGATTGTGACGATTCGCTAGCAATTTCACAAGCCTATAAATACGACCGCTGAAACCCAACCAAAGGCAAAGGCAAATAATTTCTCTCTCTCACTAAATACTAAAAAACATTTCATACATTTATTATGGAACTATCATCTGACTTGGCCGTCGGAGCTCAATCCCGGGGCAAAGCCTCGGGGTAAGTTCTAACGTGGATTTTCTTTGTTAAGTGATACAGGTAGATTGGTCCATCCGTTCGACACCAAAGACCTCATTTGAGGACCTGCTATTTTTGGTATCATCAATTGGCGCCATCCATGGGACCGAAATAATTCCTATAAATTCTCGTAGCTGATGTTATATGGCGGAAGAAAACCCATTTACCATGCCGGTAGAAACCTTAGGGGATGGACCTAATGAGCCTGATCCTAAAGGATTGCCGTGAGGATTACACACTTTCCTCACCACTACCGAAAATCATACACCTGATCGTATTCCTGAAAACACATCTGAAAATGCCTCTGGAGACTCAGTCATGCAATTCGTTGTACAAACTTTTGAACAAATCAATACTATGTATTCATCATTTTCTTTAAAAAGAAAAGAGGTCCATCCCACGTCAATACCAAACAACGATGACCACCCTATTATGGAACCATGGCAATTAGACCTCGAAGGTTTGACTGACGGAGCAGCTCAAGGAATGCCAGAAGACACCATGCCACCCGATAAGCCAACCAAGAAGGGCAAGGCGGCAGTCGAAAACCCAAACGGATTCCCAAGACAAAAACATGCAACCAATGCTGCTTTTTACAGCGAGCCATTTACGTTTAAAGAAACGGTTGGTGGCATCGCCTTTTACAACGCGAATTAGAGATTATGACATGCCAGATGGGTTGAAAGTGCCAACAAACTTAAAAACATACGACGGCACAACAGACCCAGACGACCATCTGACGATATTCATGGGAACTATGGACGTGCATAAACTTCCAGAACCCGCGTGGTGTCGTTTCTTCCACATCACCTTAAGCGGGGCAGCAAGATTCTGGTACGACAACTTGTCACCAGGATGCATAAATAGCTTTCACGAGCTAAGAGATAAGTTTCGCGCAAACTTTTTACAGCAAAGACGATTTCAAAAAACCCAGGCAGAAATTCTGGGTATTCGACAACGCTCCGACGAATCACTTAGAGACTACTTGCAAAGGTTCGGAAAAGAAACGTTGCACATGACTGACCGATCGGACGGAATGATGACCGGAGCATTCATTAGTGGACTACGTCCAGGGAGGTTCTTCAAGGATCTTATAGCACGGCCACCCGCGTCGATGGAGGATTTGTTTACGCAGGCACACAATTTCATAAGAGCAGATGAAGCAAATACAGAAAACCGGCTGAGGGACTCGAGGTGGGTACCTAATGACAATAAGTCTGGTCAAGGCTACAAAGACACCTCAAGGAGACATAAAGACAAATATGTCCATCGTCTAAGAGTTAGACCTAATGAGCGTACCAACGTCAACAATTCCTCTTTCACCCCTTTGATTAAATCTTCAGCAGAGATATACGCCACATCCGAAGGAAAGGCAGTTCTTCGGCCTCCATCACGAATGTTCGCACCCGCTCACCGAAGAGACCGCACAAGGTACTGTGAGTTCCACAACGACCACGGGCATGACACTAATGACTGCATCGACCTGCGAAAATAAATAGAGGCGTGCATAAAAAGCGGTCACTTGAGCCATCTAGCAAAGGGTGCAAAGACACAAAATAGCAATCAAAATCCAAGTTCTTCAGGAGTCTCAGAAAGAGGGAAGAATCAGGTTGGCTGGAAACAAAAGATGGCTGAGCCTAAAGAAACAAATGAAATATTAATGATGAGCACACAATGGTCCCTAATGCGCCACCGACCAGATGCATCGCCGCCAGGCACTAATATCGCGTTCTCAGAAGAGGACCCGGTTCCGGAACATTGTAATGGTGAGGACCCACTCATTATCAAAGCTGACATTGGAGGAACTGTCATACACCGTGTATATGTAGACGGAGGAAGCTCAACAGAAATAATGTACGAACATTGTTTCCAGCAACTAACCAACGAAGACAAAGCATTGATCTGATCACCAACATCACCTTTGGTAGGGTTTGCAGGGCAAGTACTATGGCCCCTTGGAGTCATAACTATCCCATTAACTCTTTTCGATTACCACATGAGGGGTAGCAAAACTGTCACCACAGATTTCTTGATCGTCCGAGCTCCATTACCTTATAACGTAATATTGGGACGACCGGGCATGAGACAACTAGGTGCGATTGCCTCTACAATACACTCACTCCTTAAATTCTCCACCCCGATGGGTGTAGCCATTGTTTGAAGAGACATACCCTGCAAAGACAAGTGTCTCCAAGTTTCTTAAAAAAGGGAACGGGAACCCGAGGAAGCAACCAAACTCGCATCGCTAGAAAATAAAAGTGAGAAAGAAGAAGTGGAGATAAATCCCCTTTACCCAGATCAGAAAGTCATTATTGGTACAAGCCTGCCACTAAAACTAAAAGAAGAGTTGCAAAAGCTATTACGCGCTAACCAGGACATATTTGCATGGTCACCCTTGGACATGACTGGAATACCGAGAGACCTCGCAGAACATAAGCTAAACATACACCCCCGTACATTTCCAGTTAGATAGATGAAGCGCGTGTTTTGGGGGGGGGCCCCCACGCAATGACGCGGTTAACCAAGAAGTCATCAAGCTCGTAAAAGCAATAATTCTCAAGGAAGTCTACTCTCCTTGCTGGGTCGCCAACCCAGTAATGGTACGAAAAAATGATGGAACATGGCGCATGTGCATTGACTCACGAATCTAAACAAAGCTTGTCCAAAAGACAGCTACCCTCTACCTGAGATAGACCAAAAGATCGAATCATTGGAAGGATTTAGATTTAAATATTTTCTCGATGCATACAAAGGGTATCATCAGATACGAATGGCAGAAGAGGATGAAGAAAAAACAGCTTTCTACACAGAGCACGGGACTTTCTGCTACAAAAAGATGCCTTTCGGGCTTAGAAACGCTGGAGCAACCTACCAACGATTGGTAGATAAAGCATTTTCTAGTCAACTTGGCCGAAATATCAAAATTTATGTTGATGACATGGTAATCAAAAGCAGGAACATTGGGAGTTTGATTGCAGATATTGAAGAAACCTTTCATCCACTACGGGGCATCAACATGAAGCTAAATCCAAAAAAATGTGTGTTCGGCGTTGAAACTGGTCAATTCTTGGGCCACGTGATCACTAGAGAAGGAATTGAAGCCAACCCAGAAAAAGTCAAGGCCATTATCGATATGGTCTCTCCTTGAACAGTCGAGGAAGTCTAAAGCCTCGACAAAAAACTAGCCGCCTTGGGCCGTTTCCTAGCTAAATCAGCCGAAAAAGTACTCCCTTTTTTCAAAACGCTCAATGGATCTATGAACAAGAACAATTTCTAGTGGACACAAGAAGCCGAGTTAGCATTTCAAGAACTCAAACGACACCTGCAGTCTCTCCCAGCCTTAACCGTACTAACACCAGGAGAAACGTTAATACTCTACCTAGCAGTGTCTCACGAGACAATAAGCTCGGTACTCATGACAAAAAGGGAAAATGTCCAAAAGCCAATCTACTTTGTTAGTAAAGCCTTGCAGGGACTGGAAGTAAACTTTCCACTGCTCGAAAAGTTAGCCATCACACTAGTACACACAGCACGGCGACTACTTAGATACTTCCAGGCACACACGATATGTGTACTTATAAACCAACCAATCCGAAAAGTGTTACTTAAACCAGAGAACTCTGGTCGACTGGCCAAATGGGCCATCGAGCTAGGTGAACATGATATCAGATATAAGCCAAGATCGGCAATAAAAGGACAAGTATTTGCAGATTTCATAGCCGAATCCTCAATCAAAATGCGCTCGAAGATATCAGAAGAAGCAACGACCTCTCCAACCCAAATCCCAGAAAAAACATTACTTTGGACATTATTCATCGACGGGGCCTCAAGCAATGAAGGCTTTGGAGCCAGTCTTATTTTGACAAATCTGGACGGAGAGGAAATCACATATGCCTTACGCTTTGAATTTCCAGCATCCAATAATGAAGCTGAATATGAAGCCTTAATAGCTGGATTAGAGCTTGCCATCAAGATGGAGGTTCGCCACCTGCAAGTGTTTAGCAACTCACTTCTCGTGACAAACCATGTGAAAGGATCGTACGAAGCATGTAAAGAGTCGATGAAGAGATATCTGACTAAGGTTCTACACCTACAAGAAAACTTTGAAAGTTTTTCAATCACACAAGTCCCTCACTTAAGAAATAGGCGTGCGGATGCACTGAGCAAACTAGCATCTTCCTCATTCACGCATCTCACTAAGAAAGTCCTGGTTGAAGTCATCCTGTGTCAAAGCACTGAGGCTGCAACAATAAATGTTATAAATGAATCAAAGGTAACCTGGATGAGTCCCATCATTGAATTCCTGAAGGACGGAAAGCTCCTAAATGACCCAATCGCTTCAAGAAGAATTTAAATCAAAGCACCGCAATACTCTCTAAAGAGTGGTATTCTATATAGAAAGGGTTACTTAGCACTATGGCTGAGATGCATTGGTCCTAACAAAGCATAATATATTCTCCAGGAAGTAAATTTTGGGTTATGTGAAGCACACGTGGGAGCAAGGACCATTGCCCAAAAGGCAGTCTGGCTAGGATATTATTGGCTGACAATGTACCAAGACGTGACGCATATCGTCAGCACTTGCCGTAACTGTCAAGAACACACCCTAATATTGCAAAAACCACAGTATAACATGACAAGCATCTACAGTCTATGGCCATTTTATCAGTGGAGAATCGATATAGTAGGCCCTTTCCCCGAGGCACCGAGAAAAGTAAAGTTCCTAGTCATTGTAATCGATTACTTCATAAAATGGGTGGAGGCTGCACCACTGGCAACAATTACGGGTAAAAACACTCTTAATTTTGTTTGGATCAACATCGTGTGTCATTTTGGAATTTCGGGCATCATAGTAAGCGACAATGGTAAACAATTCTCAGAAAACCCATTTCGTGACTGGTGTAGCGAGCTTAATATCAAGCAACAATTTACCTCAGTAGCACATCCTCAAGCAAACGGATAGACAGAGGTAACTAACAGAACCCTCCTCCAAGGACTCAAAACGAGATTAGGAAAGTCAAAAGGCCCATGGGTGGAAGAATTGTCAAATGCGTTATGGGCATAACACACGATAGCAAAAGCAGGTACCAACTGTACCCCATTCAATTTGGTTTACGGGTCTGTAGTTGTGCTTCCCCCATAAATAGGGATCCTTACCTACCGCATATCTTCATATGACGAAAACAAAAACAATGAAGAACTTCGCTTAAATCTAGAGTTTCTAGAAGAAAGAAGGGAACTAGCGACACTTTGCGAAGCCAAATATAAACACCAAACGGAGCAATACTATAACTAAAAGGTCCGTCACCGACACCTCAAAGTTGGAGACTATGTGCTCCGCAAAAATGAAGCAAGCCGCCAAGAGGGACAAAAGAAACTTGATCCTAACTGGGAAGGGCGATATCAAATTATCAAGGCCAAATGTCCAGGAACGTACGTACTTGCAGACATGCATGGTAAAACAATACCAAGAACATGGCACGCTTGTAACTTGCGCAAGTTCTATTTCTAAAAATTGAATCAATAAATCATCGTATCTCATACCGAACGTACCATGTAAAGCACCATGTATATAAATAACATGTACGATCACTTTGTTAAATAAATTTCTTATCAAGTGAAAAATGCTCTACTATAATATTTGAGCCTTCTGAAGTACATCTAATAGGACAACTCTCCAGATATCCTGTAAAGTAAAGGATAAATACGAGTGAGAAGCTACATAAATCAAGCTCAAAGAGCAACATGATTAAATCCAGATATTATCCCGTCATTAAAAGGGATTAAACAAGTTTGGGCCCAACAAATTCTACTAAGCGGAAATTTGAAGAAAGTTACAAAAAAAAAATCGTGACAATGAAACACATGAATAATGAAAGAATAATACTCGTAAAATTAATGATCAATGAAGATAAATGCAAAGTTACAATTATCCTTTGCTCACACACATCATACTTGAAATCTTATAGTCAATGTAGGCCAAGCATAAAAAGCTTCACACGAGTACTAAATTCCTACATTTTTCAGTCACAAAAATATAAAAAGTCAATGACAACAACACACAACATAAACAATATAACTTTTATCTAGATTCCACATTGGCATCATAAAGCCATTATTTAATGCATGCATTTTTGGATACCAACAATCAGAAGTGCAAAATTCAATTCATAAGAACCTTTTGAATGCATTACACTCTTTATTCATTAATAACAACTCTTTAACCAAGTTATCATGCTATATTCAATGATAATATTTTACATCAACATTTTCATATTCGTACATAAAAAATGCATATAGATTGCTGAACACTAGACACAACTAGTACAATATTTTTCATTTAAATTTACAAGCATGAACAGTTTCATAGTTTTCGCATGAACGAGCAACCTTATATATTTCATGCAAGTAGCAACATGAAAATTTAAAACACAAGTAGATATATTACATAAGGGTTAAGTAGTACGTATGTTTGCCCAACTGCTAGCTTATACCCGACATCGTACAACGACAAAACTAGCAAACATACACCCATCCGCAAAATACATATGATAAACTAGTATATTATACAAACAACCCAAAGAGTCCGCGAGCTTAAACTGCACCACTTGCGGTTCGAAGAACGAAACGAAGCACAGAGGTCGATAACTCGGGGGCGTTGGTTATTTCTTTCAAACAATCCCAACTTTCCTTCTTCAAACCAGCCTCGACCTTTTTAATCTCCTCTAGCATAGTAGGGTCGGGTTCCACACGGTTCATACCACTTGCCATGGTCAGCGAAAGGTCTCGCGATTCACGCCTACCCAACTCACGCCCCTGATCAACCAAAAAGGTGCGCACCTTTGCTATCTCGTCCTCAAACTCTTGACTTGTCAGAACCTTACCAACCATTTAAGGGATGGCCTCACGCATCACCCATACCATCTCATAAGCTAGCGACTCTTTCTCTCGTTGCAAAGAAGCCGCCGCGTCGCCTAAGTCAGCCGCTTGTTGTTTGAACCTATTCAGCTCCTCAGATATGTAAGTATAGCTAGAACATGCTCCCGTATACTTAGACCTTAAATCATTGTTCTCATATAAAAGAGCATTGAAGTCGGACTTAATTTTCTGTTTCTTCTCTTGCGTAACATCTAGCTAGTCCTCACAGTGACGTAGAGCACTAGTTATATCATGAATTTTCTTCTCATAATAGCTCAATGATTCATGGGACAAGGGCATAAACATGTACTCGGACATCTTATCGTGATCTTATTCAGTCCAGGGAGTGACATTGTCAGATAAAGCAACATCATCCGCAACTGGCCCTAAATTCGGTGGAAGCAACGATGGGTTATTGGTAACCTTCTTCACAGCCCCTTGAGATCCACTAGCTTGAGCGGGTGAATTTTCGCTACTAGGATGCATGTTACGATCGCTGGAATATACATGAGATATAAAACAATTAAAAATAAAAATATTATACATGAACAAAATACCAAGAATACAAAAAGAAACGAAATGTTCACTTACTGATCTCCATATTCGTTGAACTAATCTAGTGCCTTCTATGTAATGAAGAGAACCTACATTTATATGAGTAAAGAAAATATATAATAATCAAAAGAATTTAATACTTGTGACCACTTGGAGCATTGTAAGTAGAAACTTACAAAAGCGATTAGCCAATTGGAATGTGTGTTGTCTAGAAATAGCCTAACTAATTTTTTTCCAAAATAGCCATATGGATCGCGCCATATATAGAGCTATTTACTTTTGGACACGTGTCACCATTTAAAACAACTGATAGAAAAAAAAAGTCAATTGAACATTTTGCATGTGCAACATCTAGAATAATAAGCATATATTCCTTATCTCCATAACACGTGTGTGCTACCATAGAAAAATGAGCAATACACCATATGAAAGCATTTAATTTTGAATTGATAGATTGCCAAATAGGAAATAGGCAATGATGAGTGATTATTACAAGTATATATTTTATCCATATCAGAATGTATTGCGAATATATATGTCAATATTCGATTGTGGACGATTCGCTAGCAATTTCACAAGCTTATAAATACGACCGCTGAAACCCAACCAAAGGCAGATAATTTCTCTCTCTCACTAAATACTAAAAACATTTCATACATTTATTATGGAACTATCATCTGACTTGACCGTCGGAGCTCAATCCCGAGGCAAAGCCTCGGGGTAAGTTCTAACGTGTGATTTTTCTTTGTTGAGTAGATACAGGTAGATTGGTCCATCCGTTCGACACAAGAATCTTTTGTTAGACCTGCTTTTTTGATATCATCATCCACCTAACTTATTAGATGCTTTGGAGGACAATTTTTTTTTCATGCCCAGGGCATCCAAAATTCACGAGCCGGTCACATGTCGAGTGTTTAGGTATTTTTTTAGTAAAAGGAGACTTTATAGTGGGTCGGATTCGTCCCAGGCGCGATGCCTTAAAGCATTGATGGGAAATGGATGGCTAGCCTGGGGGTTGGTTATTTCTCTTCGTGAGCTGATTCGAACTAGGGTTGAGAGATTGGTGCCTTGGTGGCCACGTACAGATTATCCAGCTGACCAAAACTGCCGTTCAAAAAAAAAAAAAGATGCATACAAAACTTATAAAAGACGTTGGACATGCCCAATCCTTTATACAAAGAAGGAAATACAACAGACATCCTAACTGCAAGGATATCAGACAACATACATGTTCTTGAAATAATAAGAACCAGACCAGACCATACCAATCTAAGTTCTCATTCATTAATTGAATATCAAATTCAGTTTGATTTAGAACCAGACTAGGCAAACCATAGAGAACTCCTTCTCTTGCTACATTTCCTCCTACAACACCTTACCTCTTATACCAAAGAAAATACATCTTTTAGCATAGTGGCTCTTGTAGAGGATCACAAGGGGAGGGATAAAACTCTTGTTCTCACTAAGATCCACCACCAATTTGCTACATTTCCAATGTATGGCATCACAAAATGGCTAGGAGTTACTCAGGGAAACAATCCCTCTTGGCTACATTTCCAAGACTGTTATCCAACAACTTGGATCAACAGACATGGCATCACCAAGATGGCCTACAACCACATCAGGAAACCTTCCTTATGATGATAAGTGAAGCCTTTAACAGTTATCATCAATGTATTAGGCCCTCTGCATGTTTCTTACAAGACTGCTACTAGATATCCAAGCCATATCCAGCATACTACTTCCATTATGTAGCAGTCCTCATAAGAAACTCCACTTAAAACTTCATATAACAAATTCCCAAACAGTCCTCAATTGGTGCAGGAATTCTTTTTGTAGAAATACTTCAATCACTCACAGTTTTAATTACTTCAATTTTCATTAGTTCTTCACTTGTACTGCTCCCATTCAAAGTTACTTGCCAATCTTTGTTGACCTTAGCTACTTGAGCAGAGTTCTTTACCTTTAAGCTAGTAAGCTTCATTCGAGTGTTTAGGTATTGTTGATAAGCCAACACAAATACATTTGAATGTGACACAACAAAAAATAAAACAGTTTTAAAGTGTTTCGAACTTTTGAAATTAGATTCGAAAATGAAGTTTTGTTATTTTAAGAGTCCAAAACAATTTAATCTTGATAAGAGCACAAGGTACACTTCCGTGCCGTGGCTCAAGCCGTGGGAAAAAGTGGTGCCACATCACCACTTTTTCCCATAACACCAAAACACCCCATAACACCAAAATCACCCTCCCTAGTTATAGCACAAGAGCCGACAAATTTAATAATAAATACAATCTATCGATCGAAACTGTTACTAGCGATTGCATTCAGGTTTGTTATTTTATAGCATGTTTAGATGAGACAAACCCTAGTTACGTATATTTATCTTTTATACTAATTAACGTTTTTGACGAATATCATTTGTGTTTAGCCGTAGAAGTATATGAATAAGTGTAAGGTTGACGTGAGCATAAAAACCGGTTCCTCAACCCGAACCGGTATTGAAAACCTAAAACCAAACCGGTCAACCCCGGTTTTGACCTGAACCGGTTCCGGTTCTTGGCCAAAACGGCGGTTTGGAACCGGTTTAGGGTTTTTGAGTTTCTACCGGTTCGTGAACCGGTTTTTCGAACCGGCAAACCAAAACCGAACCGGTTCGAGATATTTTTTTTTCAAAATTCAAATCTTGCTTTATTAACCTAGGGGGACCAGTGAAGGAGCGTTTTCTGACTTTTTGGGTGTATTGTTTGTTGTTTTGCTCTTTTATTTGATTATAAATTGAAGGGTTGTGTTAGTGTTTCAATCACAACTTACAACTTACAATCCTAAGATAAAAAAACTCTCCAAAGCAAAACCGAATTTCTTTCAATTAGCAATGGCAAGTCAATCCGCCTCAACTACCCCCGGTGCCGGTTCATCAAGTGCACCGACGGTTTGTTCAAATCCTACCAATAATCGAAACCCCCAGATTTGGAAAGACTTCAACCTTTGCCTAATGCCCGACAACATGAAAAAAGCTTAATGTATTCATTGCTTTCAATTTTTTTGAAAGATTTCAACTCGACGTTGAAGAATCATATCTCGCATCCGCATTGTGAAGCACTAAAGAGGGTTGCGCAATCGGGGCAATGGTCTATGTCTCGAGATGGGAGTATTTTCCTGTACAATCCAGATGTTCTTCGTGAATAATTCGCGGGTTTGGTGATTCAATGAGGGTTACCATTCAACCACTTTGACGACGAGCAAACAACGAGGGTGTTTCAGAACCATTTGCAACCAAAATACAATCATATAAGTCGCACTACTCTCAAACGTGATGCAATGAACTTATGGGTAACGGCTAAACAAGCAATAATTGATGGTTTTCTAAACTTAAATACTAATGTCAACCTAACAACGGATGTTTGGACCACTCCTCATGGGTTGCCCGGTTCTTACATATGTGTTTCCATACATTGGATTGAACCCGATACTTGACAAATGATGAAGCGGGTCATTGCATTCGAAGACTTTTTGGTTCCCTACATGGGTTGTGCTTTAGCTAAAACGTTGAGAAATGTGTTTGTCAATTTTAACTTGGAAAATAAAATTATGTCAATCACATTGGATAATGCTAGCAACAACACATCAGCAATTGGTAAACTAAAATTAAAATACGAACCACCAATGGAGGGTAGGTTTTATCATAGTAGATGTGTTTCACACATCATTAACTTGTGTGTGCAAGATGGTTTAGCGGTGCCCACGATTAATAATATCAAAGAGTCTTTTAAAACAATGTTAAAAGATGTATTTAGATCGGGTGGTAAAAACCATCAACGCTATATTAGAATCTGTAAACAAGCGGGGAAACCTTGTTTATCACCTCAATGGGACGTTCTGATAAGATGGAACTCCACTTATCATATGTTCCAAAGTGGTTTAAAACAAAGATCTACTTTGATGTATTTTTCATGACCTTTTGGCTAGTAAGGGTAAGTGTGTTCATTTTTCGGCTGAGAATTGGGTTACTATTGAAAGTTTAACCCAATTACTTGAAGTGTTTAACAATGCCACGAAAATTTTATCGGGGGTTTACTACCCAACATCTCCATTGGTACTTCAACAGATTTTTTTCATGACTACCAAATTAAGCGAATATAAACTTGAGGGGGTATAATTGCAACTATGGTTAAACTAATGAAAGAAAAACTTAAGAAGTATTTTGAAAGAATGCCACCGATAATTACTTGTGCAGCCGCTTTAAATCCATGTTTTAATGTACACGGAGTAGAGTTTCTTATTGAGTCGATGAGTACGGATTTGGAGTTTTTTGACGATAGTTATGCAACTAAGGCAAAAAATGGTTCACCGACTATTTGGAAGGTTTGTATAATATTTATTATACAAAATATGGTAACCCAACAACAACCGAATCAAGTAGTGGGGGTGGGGCTTCTTCATCGAGGGCGAGTGGCGGGAATCAAATGACCCGGTTGCTAAACCGGTTGAAAGAACATAAAAACAAAAAGGCAAGGAGTGATCCTTCATTGTCCTCCGAATATGAGCGATATGTTCATTCAGATTTTGTCACACATCTTCAAACAACGGAGTTTGCAACTTTTTATGTCTTGGGTTTTTGGAAGGCAAAGGAAACAATGTTTCCCGTTCTGTCCCGCATGGCCATGGATATACTAAGTGTCCAAGCTACTTCGGTAGATTCTGAATCCGCATTTTCAACAAGTGGGAGGGTGTTGTCATTCCGAAGAATAAGACTCACTCCGGAGTCCTTAGAGATGTGTATGTGCTTAAAAGATCACTTGGACGCTTAAGAGCGTAAAAAAGACAAATCCACTCTTGAAACCCCCGTAGACTTTGCAGAAGAGATCTTGGATGCCGAGGTGCAAGAAAATGAAGCCATTCTACTATCCGATGAAGAAATTGCACTTGATGCTACTAGCAGGGAAGGTTCTATGTCCGGGCCCGGTTCGGGAGGAGAAGAGGCCGCTGATTATAGACATGGTTATGATGTCTATCAAGATGATTACTAATTGTCGATTATGATGTTGTATTTTCAATTCCGATGTATTATGTTGTATTTTCCTTTCCGATGTATTTCGTTTCCGATGTATTAGGTTTTCTATTAAATAAAAGTTGAAGTTTATTCAGTTTATTGCGTATAAATTCACGAAAAACGAAAAAAAAACACAAACCGGTCCAAACCGGTTTTACAGGTTAACCGGTTATGAACCGGTTCCAAACTGGTGTGACCGGTTTGACTTTTGAACCGCCGGTCCAAAGCGCGTTTTTAAGGTTAACTGTGGTTATGAACCGGTTCCAAACGTAAGTGTGGACGGTTTGTGAGCTTGTTTGTGATAACCAGACCCGCAAAACCTGGGGTTCCAAACACGGGTTCCGGTGTTCTCCAATACCTCGACTGGTTCGTTGGACTGAGTGAGTAAATCAGGTTCTTGTTGACTGAACGAACTGAACAGGGTACTGTGTATATATGAATATACACTGTTGTTATTGATATCTTACGATTGTTAGTGGGCACAATTTTTAGGTTACTTTTATTACTGTTTTTTGTGGAGACTTATTGTCGATTAAAGAAGTGAGTGAAAATTATTAGAATAAGCGACTAATTGTTAGTAGAAGTTTAGTGATGTTGAAATGTATATTTATTTATATGTTGTAACTGTAACTCTAGTCTATGCGTGATGAGTAATCAGTAATAGTAAACATTAAGTGAACATAAAACGTATAGTCATAGTAGAACTGTGTCGTGTACGATGATTGACTACATAATTTTATGCTAAGTAAGACTTTTTATATGATTAAGTAATATATCAAGTGGTATCGTGTATCATTCGTTGAGTTTGTTAGGTAATTTTTGAGGGTGACAGTAGGCGCGTCTAGGCTAAGATTGAGTTAGACAGGACTTGAGTCACTTGATGGCCAAGGCGCCTGAAAGGCTCGCGCTAAAGCTTTCAGTTTAAGAAGGCTTTGTAGAAATATCCTGATATCGTTGAAGGAACAGGAGACCTTATGATTAATGGGCCTTGAATAGTTTGTTGGGTTTGGCTTCAAAGATCCTTTCTCGTAGATGATGACGATAGTGGCCCAAAAAGAGAATAATTGACCAGTTTAGATGCCAAGAACACAACATTTTTTATAGTATTATAAAGTAAGATCTAATGATAGCGACTAGTAAGTCGTATGTTTAAATAGGTGTGCAATATCTGCAATCATTAACTGCCGAAAGCGCGGGTCATATGTACAATGTGTTCTACCCACGCATCCATTGACACATTTTTTAGATTTAGCTTCATGTTGATGCGCCGTAGTGTATGAAAGGTTTCTTCAATATCTGCAATCAAACTCCCAACGTTCCTGCTTTTGATCGCCATGTCATCAACATAAATTTCGATATTTCGGCCAAGTTGACTAGAAAATGCTTTATCTACCAATCGTTGGTAGGTCGCTCCAGCGTTTCTAAGCCCGAAAGGCATCTTTTCGTAGCAGAAAGTCCCGTGCTCCGTGTAGAAAGCTGTTTTTTCTTCATCCTCTTCTGCCATTCGTATCTAATGATACCCCTTGTATGCATCGAGAAAACATTTAAATCTAAATCCTTCCAAGGATTCGATCTTTTGGTCTATCTCAGGTAGAGGGTAGCTGTCTTTTGGACAAGCTTTGTTTAGATTCGTGAAGTCAATGCACATGCGCCAGGTTCCATCATTTTTTCGTACCATTACTGGGTTGGCGACCCAGCGAGGAGAGTAGACTTCCTTGAGAATTATTGCTTTTACGAGCTTGATGACTTCTTGGTTAACCGCGTCATTGCGCTCGGCTAACACGCGCTTCTTCTGTCTAACTGGGAAGGTACTGGGGTGTATGTTTAGCTTGTGTTCTGCGAGCTCTCTTGGTATTCCAGTCATGTCCAAGGGCGACCATGCAAATATGTCCTGGTTAGCGCGTAATAGCTTTTGCAACTCTTCTTTTAGTTTTAGTGGCAGGCTTGTACCAATAATGACTTTCTGATCTGGGTAAAGGGGATTTATCTCCACTTCTTCTTTCTCACTTTTATTTTCTGGCGATGCGAGTTTGGTTGCTTCCTCGGGTTCTCGTTCCCTTTTCCGGGAAACTTGGAGACACGTGTCTTTGCAGGGCATGTCTCCTCGGACAATGGCTACACCTGTCGGGGTGGAGAATTTAAGGAGTGAGTGTATTGTAGAGGCAATCGCACCTAGTTTTCTCATGCCCGGTCGTCCCCGGTAAAAGTATATGCTGACAGCGTTTACTGACACTTAATAGTGTCAGAAAAGGTTGATACTTTTTGTGACACATTCAAGTGTAACTATAGGCTACAAAAGGATTTTGTCCATATGCATATATACAATTTTTTAGTCAGCAAATATATATTTCAAAATGAACATATAAAAACAATAATAAGGAAGATGGGGGGGCAAAAAACCAAGATTGAACACCGATTTAAATTTTTTGCCCTAACCACAAACAAGAAACTATACATTCTTTCCTAAAGAATGAAAAGCAGCTACAAATTTAATCGTAAATCCAACTATGACTGAGCTAAAAAAAGAAGAAAATAGCCATGCTTGGTCTTCACAATCCCCATGTCACTTAAAATCTTTCCTGTAAATATTGCATGTACAAAAACTACTCAAAGGCTTGAACGCATGAAAACTACATAATGGCGTTTAAGGCTTACCGAAGGACATATAAAACTGTAAAACAAAACAACTAGCTACCTGATGTACGAAGACGACTTGCGTCTGATATTGTTGACAGTATCATGGACAACTGATCTATTTCCTGTGAAAGTTTCACATACAATAACAATTAATGGGGTTGCAAGTATCAATTAACGGTTTGCTGAAGTAACTGCACATAACAATTACCTGAAGTATGATGACAACTTCCACCTGATTTTTTTGGGAGCACTTTTATAAATAGTTGATTCTGTTCCTGGAACAACTGCACACCTGAAAACTGTTAAGGGCTGGCAGATATAAAAACTGATACAATTTAAGGCATGCAAGTCTACTAATGAGAAGTTGCATGATGTTCTTGAATTCTACAAGCGCTTGTCCTGATGTTCTTCAAAGCCTTTTGATTGCAATTTCTTGTTCATCACTAAGTTTCCCTGTTCTCAAAACTACATTATCTTACATTGAAGAAAGCCACTACTGATTTTAAGCATATGACCAGTTTCAAGATAACAAGTACCTTACAAACAGGCCGAAACCACCTTATCCAAGCTTATTCTCACTCGCAAAATTGATTGTGGCAGCTACTATAGTAGCAAAACTAAACACCATTAAGTCACTTCCTTTTATGCCATTTCTTTCAATATTAGTTGCACCTTTGAAGCTCTCGGAAGCCATTAGCTCAAGGAATATCATAATCCCTGTTCTGCGTCTCCTCTACAATAAAAAGAAACATAGATTAGAAACTGAAATAATTACAAATATCACACATTTTACCATATTAGAAGAATATCAATTGACATACCTTTTTGTCTAAATTTTTTCATTTTAAGATACCACAATAGACCGGGGTCAAAGATAACTAGAAAGATCCCAATAACAATGGCAGCCCAAATCCAGTTTCTATCATTTCCTGTGTATAATGTTGATCTCGTGTTAGATCTTGAGGCCATATACTGTTTCAAATTCAATAAGCAACATTATTAAATTCATAATATTTCAACATTTATGCTATCTAAAGTGAATGCCGGTTTCATCTATAATTATCAACAGTAGAGGTGCAATAATCAACAGGTAGATAACGGATCAAAACATGTAATATCAATGAGGGTTGGTTTGGGTTAGGTCGACCCAAATTGACACATTTACTTCCAAACAAACTTAGCTTATAATCGCAAATAAATGTGCATTACGCGCTACATTGTGAAATGCTTGGGCAGTGAACTCAAAAATGATAGTATAACAGTGCCTCTTTTTATAAGATTCAAATAAGCAGTAAAAAGGAATGCATAAAATGTGCATAACTAATTTGTCATAACAGCAGAGCACATATATACCAGCATGAGGAAAAAACAATGAAAACTAAAGCATAAAAGCATGATTATAAGAATAAATGAATAATGATTGAATTCAAATAGCAATACTAGATTATAGTCTCTTAGGTTCATCAACTAATTATCTGCTTAAAAGCCTAAAATACACATTCATAGACTTTATATCCCAGTCATTGGCATAGGTTGAATAACGGTTCAATTCAGATAGCAATACTAGATTATAGTCTCTTAGGTTCATTAAATAATTATCTGCTATTAAAAGCCTAAAATACACATTCTTAAGACTTTATATCCCAGTCATTGGCATAGGCTGGATATGTACCCAATCTAATTCTCACACTTTCACTTTTCAAACAAATTTAGATATGCATAACATAGAGTACATACCAGTAGAATCACTGCTTCTAATAGTTGTCGCCTCAGATACTTTAGACCGTCTTTGGTGCTCGTCCAACAGCCCCTGTGAAACAACATAGGGACACAAGCATGGGGTTGTAAAGTTTTTGAACAAATGATAGCATACACTTAGAAACATCATATTTACCGCTTACCTTCTTAAATTTCCATGTCATTATTCGTAGCATTGGTAACAACCCCATACTGTCCAGCAGGCCCACTCGGTGCATGGTGGGAACGTTGGAAACCAGGAATGCTCAAGCTTGCATTAGATGTTTTAAGATGCTCTGGCCTTGAATCTAAGATGATGCGTTCTGAAACTGTTATTCTGCTGAAGAATGTCATTGGATGGTTATGGGTTCTGAAATCTCAAACCACTCCATTGTTCCTGCTCCCTGTATCAGTACTCGAGGTTTCTTCAAGTGCCGACTACATAAGAGCACTCCAACTCCCACTTAGTAAAGAATGAATAGCTTGCGAATTATCAGTTTTATCTTCAAACATGTTCGCAAATCCTCCCAAACTGTTATCATTTGTATCAAATAAGAAGTTTTGTTCCATAGGATCCAAACTGTTAACTACCTGAAGTATTAAAACCGATGAGATCTGATGCAATGAACATAGAGTTAGTTGCAAATCTATTATAAGCACAATCGCAGCTCTATGTCAAATATCCACATTATATCTTTACAACCTCAGAAAAAAAAAGTGGTGCAATATTATATGAGTACACGATGTCCGAAATGCGACAACTAATTAAACATAATAGTTCAAAGAGAGATACAATTTCACTAACCACAGGGAAAAGTAACCTCACTAAATTTGCGCTTGATTTTGCTTTACCACACGCGAAACATCATAACAATGACATCTTAATTTCTGTTATGCCTACTTGGTTTATAACTAAACAAAAGTAAGTTTTGGAGCGCAGTTTCGTGCATCTTTAGTAAAGAGTTAAGAAAAAGAACACCACATGTACCAAGTATCAACTTATGTCTAAACAGTCTTAAGTTTCTATACTCATTTTCACACAACTAAGTGAGGCATTTCACCCAACACCTTATGTGCATCCTTTTACAAAGGCTTTCACAAAACACATTTCGTTAATTTAGACTTATCTTCTTTAAATGTTTTCTTTGTGTTCCATTTCATCGACATGTTATGTGCTCAATAAACTTACAAACCTAACTTATACTTGAAGATCTATCAAAACTACCCACTACAACATCTCAATATCGCAAATAAACAATATAATAATTATTTAATCTAACGAATTGCAAGTTAATCCGTTAGACCTTCACGAGTTGAGTAACGATCTGCTTCGATCAAATCCACGGTAAGCAGGTTAATCCGTTAGCCTTAACGAATTGGGTGATTACAGGTTCATTGTCGTGAGTGTATGTGAGAGTGACGATCGAATTTGGAGAAAATGAGGTGAAACGAATGAAAAGGGGAAAGACGGAAAGTGTTTATATGAAAGTGCGAGTATAGTTTAATAAAAAAAATATTACTGTAAACTTTTAACAAAATTATCTCTAATTATAGTAAATTTTTTATAAAAATATTTTGTAAAAATATTTAGTAAAAGATTTTAATGACCTTGAAAAAAAACGATCTTTGTATTTACATTTTTCAACAAGCAGGGCTCGGCATAATAGATCGTGGACCGGACAGATAAACCCGAACTGAACCGTACCGGACCGGACTAAACATATTCTGGTCCGGTCCTAAGCCCGTCATTTTCCTCATATTCGGTCTTTGGTCCGGTCCAGCGCAATTTGGTCTTATGCTTTGTTGGATCGGGCCGCTCTGACGAACCGAACCGGGCCGGTCCAAATCGGTTTTCGTCTCGTCCGGTCTGGTAACTTAAAAGGCATTCCTTAATCAATTAATCAATTCGCAGGAAGCCTTTCACCCTTTTGGTAACTTAAAAGTCTTCCTTCATCAATTCAACCAATCAATACACCTGCACATTTAATGAAAAAACTGGATCTTATAGTATAATAGATGAACCGAAATACTAGAGAGGCAAAAGCCATAGTTTTAAACAAAGTGAAGTTGTTATGACAAAAACCAAACCATAAATTTCTATAATCCAATAGATCATTGTTATATCCTCTTATCTTTTCATCTACTTATCATTTTACTTATATAGTTTTGACTCGTCTACTTATATATACTTGCCACTTTGATCTAAATTTATCGTTACAAAGATGATCGTCTTTGTTTAAATGTAAACAAATTCGTTTTTACACGTTAAGAGCATTTTTATAAACACAATAATTATGTGTTTTCTAACGGGTAATACTTGTGAATTTATCTCATAATTTCTTTGAATTTTGAAGTTACAAGTCTCACTAGCTAAAGAGTGTACTGTGCAAAGTGTAAATGACACAATTTATATACACTTTCACATAAAATTTAATTTCCTTTCCCATATTTCATATGCTTGCAACATTCCACATGATGTTGTGGATAATCTTTAGCAACGACATGAAGAACAACAACAAGACGAAATGTAGTTTCTTAATGTATTGTACTTTTGTTTTTATCGGAATGTCGTATTCTCTTTTATATATTGTAATTTTATATTTAGTTTAATGAAATTTGTTTGTTTCAAAAGAGAATAAAAAAGAAAAAACTGAGACCACCGAAACCACATTTGTACCCTATGATTTTTGCGTTTTTTCTGTGGTTTTCTTTTAATAATTTTGTATATGTTATAAAACTGTGACACGAAGAAAACGGAACGAAAAATATAACGTTTAACAGGTCAAAAGTATGAAACTGTCAAAAATTACGAAACAGAAACTGATAAAAATTGTGTTGCACTATAAAAAAAGAGGTACAAAAGAAATCTTTTGTATCTTTTGACACTATTGAGTGGGCCAGGGGTACCAATATGGGTACCTTTTTTAACTAGCAAGAATATAGTATAGTAGTGTCATTACTCATAGAGTAACTCTCATGACTCATGTTTTTCTACTCTTTTTCTTGGCCTTTTAAAGTAACTTTTCTTATTTAAAGATACTTTTGATAACAACCATGGTTCTAAAAGGCGCGCAAAGGCCTCGCAAAGGCGCGAGGCGTGACCTCCACGCAACGCAATAGACCAAGGCTTGGGCTTAAGGCTTGACGTGAGATGAGGAGTAAAAAAACGTGATAAGACGCGATAAAAATTGTATTTTTTATATATAAATGAAAAAGATTACATGCAAAGATAGTTTCTTGACTTTATTCCTTATGTATGACACTTTTTGTAAACTCAATATATTTGTAATATGATATAAATATATAAATTTATAAATATTTTCTTATTTTGTGCCGCTTTAAGTCACGCCTTAAAAATGCCATGACTCGCCATGGCTCGCAAAGGCGTGAGGCTTGGTCATGCCGCCACGCCACGCCTCACGCTATTTATAACCTTGATAACAACCAATGGTGTGTTTTATTATGCCCACACATTTTCTAAACTCTCTCGTTTAATATTTTGTTTTAAACATAGATATTTTTTATTTTGACTCGTCTACTTAAATAAACTTGCCACTTTGATCTAAATTTATCGTTACAAAGATGATCGTCTTTATTTAAATGTAAACAAATTCGTTTTTACTCGTTAAGAGCATGGTTGTAAACAATTAAACACAACAATTATGTGTTTTCTAATGGGTAATACTTGTGTATTTATAATATATATTCATTTACCGTCTAAAACTCTGTCGTTTTTATATTTATCTCATTTTTCTTTGAATTTTGAAGGTACAAGTCTCACTCGCTAAAGAGTGTACGGTGCAAAGTGTAAATGACACACAATTTATAAACACTTTCACATAGAATTTAATTTCCTTTTCCATATTTCATATACTTGCAACATTCGACATGATGTTGTGGTTAATCTTTAGCAACGACATCAAGAACAACAACAACAAGACGAAATGTAGTTTCTTAATGTATTGTACTTTTGTTTTTATCGGAATGTCGCATTCTCTTTTATATATTGTAATTTTATATTTAGTTTAATGAAATTTGTTTGTTTCAAAAGAGAATAAAAAAGAAAAAAATTGAGACTCACATACACCAATAACAGTTATAATTGTAGATGATTTTTTTAGTTATGGTGGTGGTATTGGTTGGATGCTATGATAATACACAAATAATAAGCTTATACATCAACTAACACATACATATAAACATTATATTTTCACAACATTTGGTTCCACAACTTGATAATGCGTTTAAATATGCCATGAATTAATTAAGAGTAAACTGCAAAAATCATCCCTGTGGTTTGTAGTTTGTAGCACAAATCATCCCTAGCCAATACTATTGACATTAATCATCCCTGAGTGGCCAAATGTCTGGATTTTTGCAAAAAGTTTTACAAAAAGTTTTGCAAAAATCATCCCTCTAGGGATGATTTTTGCCGAACGTTTCACCACTCGGGGATGATTAAT
>BQNB010075999.1:0-26915 GCA_026074375.1 Tanacetum coccineum | reverse complement strand
AAGATAGACATCAAAGTTTATAATTAACATGTATTACCAAGGTAAACTAAAACATTTACCTTTTAAATTTTATGTAATATTGCGGCCTACCCTGTTCAGAAAACCTTTATTTGTCCTTCTCTTGAATTAAATATATATGTTGTTTTCTAAGAAAACTGTAATGTTTTGTAGTATAAAGAATATGTGCATACCCTATTCGAAATCCTAAACCCAAATTTGTATTTCTTTTCGTCTCTATTGATCTCTCGATCATCATGGAAATGGTTTACAACAGTGAGTTATGTAAACGACTTTAAAGGATTTCCTGCACTTTGGTACAAGCAGTGGGAAAAGGAAGGACATGTTTGTCCTGTTTATGCATATACAAGTTTATATTAGAAGATGACATACATGTTGTATAGTCTTTGATACAGTTTTGTATGTGGCTTTTATGAGCAGCGAGTAAAGAAGATCTACCGCTTGGTGTTGTCAACAACAAAGATGTGACTGCTAATGGTTTTAAAGGTACTTATGATTTTTATTTTTATTTTGGGTTTTTTCTTATGTGAAAACAAGACAGGCGTGTATATGGCACCAACTTTTTGCTACAATATGAAGTAGTTGATGTATGCTTGTGCATGTGAGCCGTGAGGGTGATGTGATTTGTCATGGCTGCTACATGATTCATTCCGCAATTGCCTAAATTCTTTTTAACAAAGTGATTGAGTTGAAATAGGTTTGGTCGTCTTTACCCAGAAAACTTCATGTTCAATAAGTAACAGATAAGTAAAGCTACTCTTAGCTAAGAGAGCCCTGTTTAGGCAGAAACACAAAACCGCTTAAACAATAATGGGACATGGTGTGCAGGCTGTTAATAATAAACGGTATCAAATCAGTATACGTATAAAGTATATTAAAGTATAGAAGAAATTCCAAAATTACCCTTTTGGGAAAAAGGTAAATAAGGATAATTCACAACAAATATATTGTATGTTAACCCGGTCATGTGATTGCGGGCGTTTATTGCCCAAAGATAAGAATTATGAAATGATACCTCGTTTTTATTTTTTGGACAATGGACTTGATTGGTTTTTAAGAGATTATGAATTATTTTTTTCTATTTCTAAACATAAATAAACATATAAAAGCATGCAAGAAAAATTATACGTATAAAAAGACAAATTAACAATTAAACACTAGAAACGTACGGGAATGAGAAAGAAAAATCAAATTAAAAACTACAACGCATATTTTTTAAACTAATTCCCTACTAGTGGGCTCAATTAAAGGGCAGCTTAAAAATTAATGGTAATAAAGGCACTAAAAAATTAATTGTAAGAAAAATGCTTAAAAACGTTAACGGGAATTAAAGAAAACGCGACTAAAAAGCAAGTACACTAAATTTAAGCCCTATGAAAGTCAATTAAATTTTTATAAAACCTAAATAACAAAAGAAAATTTTTAGAAAAAGATTTTTTTTTTTTAATTATTTTTCTATATCTTATGATTTTTTAAAGTTTATAATAAAGAAAAATGATTTAAAAATAGTAAATTTAATTCTAAAAATCTAGAAAAATCACAAAATGTATAAAAATGAAAGACTGATTTAACAAAATTAACACCTAAAAATAAACTGGCCAAATAAGCCCTAAAAAGCTAGAAATAAGCTACAGCTTATTATGAAAAATAAGAAAACTAAATGGGTTTAAAAGGCTAGTGTAGGGCTATCATAACAGATAGCCCTACTGGTGCTGGTGGTTTAAGTGTGTGTATGCTAGGACGTGTGTGTGTATGTGTGTGTGAAAGGTTAGGTCATGGGTTCGAATCCCATGGCCTAGCTTTTTGTATTTTTTTTTAAATTGACAAATTTTTTTAAAAACAAAGTTGTAAAACAGATGAAAATAAGCAAATTTTTCAAAAGGAACTTTTTATGAAACCAGCTAAATAAGCTGGAAAAAGGCTTTAAAGGAGACAGAATTGACTTAACACTTATATTGGCTTTTTGGCTAACTCAAGGAAACACAAAAGCTAAAATAAGCCAACACCTAAGCAAATTAAGATACTACTATTCTAAAATTAACCTAATAAGTAAGTTGAAACAAGATTTGAGAAAAAATAATAAGCATTAAGCTGAGAATCATGAAAAAGCTTTTGATACAAGTCTGCATACCAAAACAAACAAACAGCAAACTTCGAGCTTAACTATAAGCACTCAAACGGATCCTGATGACAAAATGACTTATACTACCTGAAAGCCTGGCTTATAAGCTACTTGAAACAACAAACAAAAAGTATTTTGAAATTCAAATGAGCAAAGAAAAAGCTAGATGAAAAGGCTGATGCAGACAGAGAACTATATTTTTGGTTTATCAACTTTTTATGAAAATGACAAATAACAAACTTGCAGATTAAAAACAGATAATCTAAAAAACTAATTAAGCTAAAATAAGCCCTAATCTAGATAGATTGACCTAAATTCTACTTGTAAACCAAGTTTTAAGTCCTAAGTCTAACTTTTACCCTTTGAAACTTAAGCTTGAAAATGGTTGTTTGCCTTTTTAACTATGCTGATGCAATTGACACTTTGTAGTCAAAACTTAAAACCAAAAGTGCAGGCCTATGGTCTTGTATTCTACACTTTCAAAACACCAAATTAAATGCAAAATGAGTGACAAATTCAACTTGAGCAAGCTTGAGCTTAAAATCCTTATACAACTGAATTTATTCTAACAGATTCTAAACACTACTTATAAACTTTGATTAAAACTGACTAAAACTGACTAAAACTAACACAGACCTTAAATCAAGATCTAAAACCGAAATTTGAAAGATCCAAACTAACTAAAATGGTAAGAACCACTACCAGTACTAACTTGTGGTTAGTACTGGTCTTCATCAAAACACCCCTTTAAGAAATTTGGTTTCATATTTAGCTTAAGAAAGTGAGAGTTAAGGCTTAACATACTAAGACCAGATAACATACAGCTTATAAACTCACCTTATTAAACAAAATTTAGATTACTAAATAAGCAGAATCTATAAGCTAACAAGTAATGCTACTATTTTTGGTTTTTTCAAATTGTTTTATAACTATAAGTTGCAAACTGAAGTTTAATCTAACAAATGATTATAACAGCCATTAAACAACTATAATAAGCATGATTAAGCATTTTAAAACTCTAATAAGAAACAATAAGTAGGTTTTAAACTAAATAGCACAATTTAGCTAGAAAAATTAAAAAATAAAAAAAATAAAATTGACAGCAAGATATTTAGAGATAGAAAGAGATTAGTACTCACATCAGCTTAAACAGGGCCACGTGAATGCTTACTTTAGAGCTTATAAAAGCAGCTTAAGCTTAATCTAAAATCCTAGTCTAATCCTAACTTCTAACCCTCAAAAACTATTACCAGCTTGAATACTATAAGCAGTCATCCAATTCCATTAGTATTCAAGCTTATTTGAGAGATTTTATGTAGCTTATGAGTAATTTGAGCTTATGAAACAGTAAATAAGAGCTTTTAAACCATGAGTTCATAATAAGTAAAAGCAGAAATTGTAAACGAAACCAAGAGTAAACTAAATTTTTATTGATTTAAAGGCTGAGTACAAACTTAAAAACGAGATTACATAAACTGAAAACAGAATTAAAAATTATATTAAGCTGGAAAATTAATTAAATGGGCTAATAATTTTAAAAAGGCTACCCTAAAGCTACTAAAAATAGATAAGAACAACGATGACTGTGAGTGAGTGAGCTCCTTTATTTATAGGGCAAGAGGGAAGCCTCTAGGCCTTGGACGCTCCTCTTTGCAGCTTCTAATCTTGGCCCTTCAATTTCTCTAATCATTGGATGCTGATTTGTGGCCCTTAGATCAAAATGTGAGCACACGGATTGCCAGCGTGGCAATCCCGTTTGTTTGGAGCCGTGTGCTTCTTTTGTACTAAATTCAGTGCAAATTCCTTCCTTTTGTGTGTTTCTTTGTAAATTACGTGTCCTTCCTTGTGTAAGAATAAGCCAATCATAGCTTTTGAGTAACGTTTTAGCTGCTGAGCTGGAACATAGTACTAAGCATCTTTTGTGGCCACGTTGGACGAGTATGGGAGTGGGTTAATTGCTCTTTAATTGAGTTAATTTGAGGATGGTAAATTGGGGAGGATGAATGAACAGTAAAAACTAAAACTCACGCCATTTCTTTTTTTTCGTTTTGTTTAACTGAGGAAATTTGGGGCATTGACATGGATTAATAAATGGGTTTGGGTTGGTTTAAATATGGGCTTGGGTAAAAGGGTTTGGTTAAGTAGATAACGACCGTTAGTCTTTTTAATATAAAAGGACTAACGGTGTTATTGTTTTAAGGACCATAGGTGAAATGTTTTAACATACAAGGGCTGTTTTGGAATTTTCAAGGTTTTGTCATTTTGTGGTTGACCAAAGCTTGACCATGGTTGACTTTTGTTGACCATTGATTATACTTTCCCGTCTCTTGTGTACTCGTTCCGTCTCGTGTTCGTTTTTGCCCGGTTTTAGCTCTTTTCTTGTGATATTTGCAATATCCGTACCTTCACATTCATAAAAGACAAAGTACACATATACAAGCATAATTATACACATTTTTATCTTTTTAGGGTCATTTTAGGTAAAAAAAATGGATATGTGATTTCTCACATATCAAATGCCAATCATACTCAGACTCTTGACCTTACAGATATCTATAGAAGGTTTGTCTATGAGGACAACCTAATCCAAAAAAGGTATTCTGAAACCAAAAAGGCCCTTATAACCACTCCCTCAAGTACTGCTATTTCTACTGCCTTCTTTTCTAATAATGTTGTATAGGATTTCCAAGAAAATTCTAATGATGAGGTAGATAAAAGGTCCAGTGAGGAGTATCTCAAAGACTTAGACATTGAGTTTCATGAGAGAGCCCTTTGGCAATTTTAAAATGTTTTATAAAAAGAAGAAACAGTTTTTCAAGTCAAAAAGCAAATGAAAACACTAAGTGTTTTAAATGTGGCAAAAAAGTTCATTTTGCTAAAGATTGTTTTTCTAAAACGTCTGAACCTTCTTACAAATCACCAGTGTCTGGCTTCTCTTCAAAAGGTTTTCAACCTAAGTTTACTCTAAAATTTATTCAGTCCCCAAGTAGTCAGGCTGAACCCAAAATTCAGAAAGACTACAAGGCTGAGTGTAAGAAAATGAAAGCTAAACTTGCACTCCTTGAGGCCAGTCCCTCTACTTCTCAGACCTCAAAGACCTTCCAACCAAAGAACAAAGGTTTAGTTGCTGAAACCTTTGATTGGGATGAGAAAGAAGTTTCAGATGATGAAGAAGTAACAGAGGTCAAGGTACTGATGGCTCTATCTGATGCTGAGCTCACTATAGGAAAGAATCCCGCTCGCAATGGTGAATGGATTGACATCTCCATGAGAAAGGTAAATATTCTTCTCTCTATGGATGAGGATGCCGATTGGAAAAATTACCTCAAATATATCAACATCAATCTTAAGTTTGTTGAAGAGCAAAGATTAAACTTGTTGTCAAAATACAACAAAATTGTTTTTGAATTAAACAAGTGTAGAGATGAAATATAAATCTTAAAACAAGCTAAGCTTGATGCTGTTACTTTTCAAATTCAAAACACTGAACTTACTAAGTTATATCATGCTCTTCAAGAACAACTCAAAGAGGAGAAAAAGATCAATGAATGGCTAACCAGCTCAAAAAAGGCTAGTCAGTGTATTAGCGAAAAAATCCCTCACCAAAAGAAAAAAGTTATTAGTGGTGAATTATTCACTGAATCATTATCCAAAAGAAATGTCAATGAAAATCTTTTCATTCCTGCTTCCATTGAGTATGATCAGGAAATGGTCCCTAAATCCAAAGACTGGGTTGAGAGACTCAATCCTAACACCAAACTTCCAAACTTTAACACTAGAAGAATTCTAGTCCCTAAAAGTAAAGCTGTAAATGAGAATCTGAAACCCACTAAAGGATCAACGGACCCTGAGTCATCTAAAGATTCTAAAGCAGAATCTATTACCCCTTTACCTCCCCTGAAAAATATTCAGGGAGCTTTACCAAGCTCAGAGGTAATGTCATTAACCTTTCAACCCCATTCTGCAGAAGAAAGACCAGGCTTAGGTATCATGAAACACACAAAGCTTGAAACACAAGATTCTTCAAGCAAGAGTGTTTCAGGAACTGTTACTGTTAGTGAGACTGAGCCAACCACACCTTTAGTTCTCTGAAGTCCAAAGAACAACTAACAAGATCAAAGTAAATATGCATTATCCTTTCACACGTTTGTAAAGCCCATTAGGGTTTCCTTGATGTATAAAAGGAACCCTACGACACAATGTTTAGAATGGCATTTTGAAATACAATTCTAATAGAAATTAATAGCAAATTGCAAAGTTTTACATTGTGTTCTTCTTAGTACTTGTGTTAAGATTCCGCATTAGCACATAGTATTCATAGTCATTGTCTCTCATATAGTTGATTTAGATTTATTCAAGTTAGCTATTGTCTTACAAAAGGCTAAACAGATCCAAGACTTTAGGTCTAATAGGGGTCTTATATCATGAAATGTATATTGCTTCCCTAAAAAGGAGTGAGAACTATAAGGCTCAGCCTTATCAGTATGCATCTCCTTCCAAGCAGATTCTAAAAGCAAAGGCAAAGCCTTTCCTACCATGCATACATTGTGGTTTTAATGATCACTGACCTAATGATTGTAGAAACTATCCTGAGTGTGAAATCTGTGGAAGTTATGATCACTTTACCTTAGGACACAATCGTGTCATTCATATCAGAGGAGGAGTACTAGCTGAGTCCTCTTAATCTAGTAAGTCTTCAATTGGTGTAAAGTGTAATACATGTGGAAGCACTGTATACTCTACCACTGACCACAATAAGTTTGATCACTTCAAAAGAGGGGAGAAAATTCAAGCTACAAAGGCCATGGAGCCCACCAAAAAATGGGTTCACAAAAGAAACTAACCAAAGTTTATTATTTATGTAGAGACACATCAAGGAGCCCATTTGGTACCTGGACAGTGGATGCTCAAGGAGTATGACTGGTGTCAAGAGTTATCTGCATAAATATGTAGAGTAACCATGTCCTAAGGTAGTGTTTGGTGATAACTCATTTTGTATTACTGAGGGATATGGTTCAATAAACTGTGGGGGTATTATTTTTACAAAATTAGCCTTTGTAAATGGTCTCAAGTACAATCTAATTAGCATCAGTTAACTCTGTTATGCTAAATACATTGTACAATTTGATGATAAGCAAAGAACAATCTTTAATGCTAACAAAAAAATTGTTCTAATAGCCCTTAGAATAAATGATGTATATGTCCTTGATATTTCATCACTAACTCCAAATAGAGCTTGCTTCTTTGCTAAAGCCTCAGAAAGTGTAATCTGGCTTTGGCATAAAAGGCTATCATATATAAATTTCAAGAACATTAACAAACTTGCAAAACAAAACAAAGTTCTTGGTTTTCCTTCCCTAGTTTATTCAAAAGATAAACCTTGCTCAGCATGTGAAAAAGGGAAGCACCATAGAGCTTCATTCAAAACTAAACAAAACTTCTCTATCAGGAAGTGTTTGCATCTTCTTAATATGGATCTATTTGGACCAATCAATCCAATATCCATAAATCATAAGAAGTACACCCTAGTCATAGTTGATGAATACTTAAGGTATACATAGGTTCACTTTCTTAGGAAGAAGAGTCAGGCACCTGAAATGATTATGTCTTTTATTAGGATGGTGGAAACCAAAATGATGTAAAAGTCAAATGAATTAGAACTGATAATGGGATTAAGTTTAGAAATCATGAGCTTGAGAGTTTTGTGATAAGAAAGGAATTTCTTAGAACTTCTCTTCTCCCTATACACCTGAACAAAAATGGTGTAGCTGAAAGGAAGAATAGAACTCTCATTGAGGCTGATAGGACAATGCTGAATGGATTAGTACTCTCTAAGCATTTCTGGACTGAAGCAGTCAGAATAGCCTGCTATACTCAAAATAGACCAATCATTGTCAAAAGACATGATAAGACTCTTTATGCGATATTCAGAGAAAGAATCCCTGATATCAGTTATTTTCATGTGTTTAGATGTCATGTGTTTATTTATAATCACAAGGATCATCTAGAAAAATTTAAAGCTAAGGCTGATGATGGTTATTTCTTATGATACTTTTTTGTCTCAAAAGTTTTCAACGTCTTTATAATAAGAAGACAACAAGTTAAGGAGACTTATCATGTAACATTTGATGAAAGTATGGAAGCCACCAGGTTTACAAATACCTTAGTGGATGAGATAGGAATAAATGATTCCTCTAGATATCCTCCTGATGAATTCCTTCATGAGGATGACCCATCTAGACAATATCAAGCAAATTTTGATATCTCATACTATGTCATTCATACATTGGCTCGTTCACCTCACTTAAATAACCCATAGAAAATCCATGTTTCCTGAAGTGATTACTCTTAATGAGCCTGATACAACTCACATTGAGGATGCTGAAGGTTCTCCTGACCTAACCAACACTGAAGGAACTCATGAACAAAATGTTCAGGATGAACAAATCATCACCCAATCCACTAAAGGTCCTCTGAGGTTAATACTTAATGTTTATTGCCTACATTGAACCCTTTAGTCCCTGAGTCCACTGGGTCTTCAAAATATCCCTCAAGCCTCTATAAGTTCTTATCTTTTGCTCAGGGATAGATGGGCCAATATGAGATCAAACATATTAAACTTGTGAATATTATTGGTGATCCTGGTGAAGGCATGCTTACAAGAAGCATGGATGCCAAGCTTACAGCTGCCTCAACTAGTGAATGTCTATTTGATGACTTTCTCTCTAAGATAGAACTTAAAAAGATATCTGAGGCACTGAAACACCCAGGATGGGTAGATGTCATGCAAGAAGAACTGAATAAGTTCTATAGAAATAAAGTATGGACTCTTGTTCTACTCCTTTATGCTCTAAATGGGTATTCACGAACAAGAAAGATGAGCATGGTATAACCACCAAAAACAAAGTAAGACTGGTTGCACAAGGTTATAGTCAGGAAGAAGGAATTGACTGATAAAACCTTTGCACTAGTAGAAAGGATGGAAGCCATCAAGAGATTCCTTGCCTATGCAACATACATGAACTTCATAGTTTTCCAAATGGATGTCAAAAGTGCATTCCTAAAGTAGTGAGTTCCCTAACTATGTCAACAAGCTTGACAAAGCCCTCTATGGACTGAAACAAGCACCTAAGGCATGGTATGAAACTGTATCTACTTTTCTTATTCAAAATAAGTTTATCAAAGGAAGAATAGATAACATATTGTTTATCTATAAATCAAAAGGAGATGTTATTCTAGTTCAGGTGTATGTGGATGACATCATATTTGGCTCAACAAGTTATAAACATTGTAAAAAGTTTGAGAATCTAATGACAAAGAAATTTAAAATGAGTATGATGGGATAACTCACTTACTTCCTTAGACTACAAATCAAGCAGGATGACAAAGGGATTTCAATTTGTCAAGAACAGTATACTAGGAACTTATTGAAGAAATATGATGTTTCTGATAGTTCCTCAGTGAAAACACCCATGGTTCCTTCAAACAACTTAGGGCGTGATCTTACTGGTAAACCAGTCAATGAGACCCTATATAGAGGAATGATTGGATCACTAATGTACCTAACTATAACAAGGCCTGGTATCTAATTCTCTACAGTCTTATGTGCAAGATATCAGTCCAATCCAAAGGAATCACATCTCATTGCTGTGAAAAGAATCCTCAGGTACCTGAAAGGTACTCCATCTCTTAGTCGGTGGTATCTAAAGTGTTTAGGGTTTGATCTAAAAGGATACTCAGACTTAGACTATGCTGGTTGCAATATGGACAGAAAAAGCACCTCAGGTGCCTATCAAATACTTGGTGGAAAACTAGTCTGTTGGAGTGCTAAGAAACAGCAGTCAGTGGCTATGTCCTCAGCTGAGGCTGAATATATTATTGGTGTTGGGTGTTGTACAAATATCATATGGATGAAAAGTCAATGACTATGACATCCATTACAAGATGGTACCCATCTTTTGTGACAACATCGGTGCCATTGCTATTTCCAATTATCTAGTCCTTCACTCGAGAACCAAGCATATTGATATAAGGTATTATTTCTTCAGGGGTCACATTCTTAAAGGAGACATTGAATTACACTTCATTCCCACTGAATATCAGCTAGCTGATATATTTACTAAACCACTAGATGAACCTACTTTCACAAGACAGAAAGCAGAGTTAGGCATGTTGAACATTGATTAATCAGTCTCCCTGATCAAACATGTTCAGTATGGTGTATATTCCTCTCTCCCTGATATCTTTCTCCCTAAAACAAATAAACTTCATGACACTGAGGGACACTGAGGGACACATAAATGATGTGACTAAATGCTCCAAGTCTTAATTACTTAAATGTCCTAGGTTGGTAACTGAACACATTAAATAAGGAACAAATATTCCTTATCTAACTGTCATCCAACAGTCATGGCCCTTCATTTCTCCCATATATCACTCAAATAACCCACCATGAATTTAATGTTAACTCCCACAAACCAATCCCTTCCCAATATGTCTTGTCAAACGACTTTTGACCATTATCCATACGTCATGCCTGTAAAAAGTGCATGATAACAAAACGGAAAATCGGAAGCCAAAATGAACGGGATCGTGCAAGTAAGAGGTGACAGCATTAAATAGAGTTACCAAAATCGTTTTTAACTTTTTCTAAAATTGAAAGTTTAAAGAAATCAAAACATTTTCCACATCTCACCTATAAATACCCCAAACAAAGAAGAAACACACACAATCTTTTACAAAAGCAAGACAACTCTGCAAAAATTTGCTCTTAAAGCTAAAAGTGTGTGTTCTTCTAAATTATTTGGGTAAAAACATCTTTATTAAACCATTTTCTTGGTCAAAGTTGTACATATAAGGTATCCATCTTAGCATTCATACAACCTTGATAACATATCACTTATTTCACGGCAACGATCAACGTCGAAATCAATTTGTGACCATCTGGTAAGTGATATATTACCGTTGTCCTTTTTCTTTCAAAACTATAAAATGGCATCTAATCAAGCAATAAAATACGCCCCTCAGTGTGGAGATTTGACTATAGAATCCTTAACTTTTCACAACAACAATGTTGTGGGTATTTTTAGTTATCCACAAACTGCCTCAGCCTACAAAGAAATTTGTAAATTTTTGATGAACTGCCCTTTGGATGAGGCTTTTACCAAAACACCCTCAGTGGTGTACTAAAACTTCCTAAAGGAGTTCTGGTGCACTGCTATTGCCTATGACCTAAACCCCCTCAATCAATGACTCTGAGGTCACACTCTTAAGGAGTATTTAATTAAGTTCTCAGTGATGAATGGCAAGAAGCCATTAATCCTTGACTATAAGACCTTTGTTGAATCCACTAGGCTTGATTATGCTAAAGACACCTATGTGTCTCATCCCTCTCCTAAGGCTGTGAAGGCTGAATTGGCCAAAATTATTGAAAATTCAATTCTATTGGATAGGACACCTGTCTTAAAAACCACCTTTCATATGGCTTAAAGGATTTTTTTTACATTTATTGTTTAGAGAATTACTCCTCCACTGAGCAAGTAAATTCAATTCAGCAGCTCATAGCTTATTGTCTCCTCACAAGGACAAAGGTTGACATAGGAGAGATCATTTACAGTGATCTCATAACCAGGCTTACAAACAAATCTAGGCAAAAGTATGTATCCTATCCTAGATTTATTTCTTGTGCCCTTGAAGTGTTACTAAGTTCTGACTACACTCAGGATGAAAGTTTTGGGAGTCCTCCTACCATCCTAAGTAACTCAAATTTTTCCAAAGACCCATAAGTCACTCCTATTGAATTGACGGCCTTCAAGGTTGTTGTAAACAACCATGAAAAATTAGTGATCCCACTTCCTTTTACTGTAAAGAAAAAGAAAGGAAAGTCTCAAACTGTGACTCTAACCTTACCCCAGTCACAGGGCCTTGAGGCTTCAGGTCACTTCCTCAAAAGAGGAAAAAGTCCAAGTCCAAAAACACACCTACTGAAGCCCAAGTAACACCACCCCTCGTGCCAATAGAGGAGCCTGAGAAAACCCAATCAGTCTCCTCGGGACAAACTGCTCATCCCCAAGATACAAAGAGACAAACACAACTCGCTATTAAAGGAATACATTCTCCACTCGATGAGGGCACTCTTACATCAAAGCCTTTGCTTGAGGGTAAAAATCCTGATCCCCAAGAATCATAGGGAAACAAACACCCCGTTGATATAGGATTGCCTTCCACTGTCATTGATGAAGAAGTTGGCAAAACCCAGCCACCATATAAGGGGACAAACACTAAGGACAAAGACTCGAAGGGATTAAAACCACCTCCTGATATGAAACCATCACCTACTCTTGTTTCTGATACCTCAAGGACTGATGCTAAGTACCAGGTAGACCATACCCACTCCACTAGATTGAGGTATCAGTCCCTAACCAAAAACAAAGGCAAGACTTCTTTGAAAGTAGAGCCAGATTCTAAAACCTTGTAACTTGTAACTTTTGCTGATGTCTAAGCCTTGCTGCTCTCTGATGATGAAATGCTTCAAGAAAGTGATGTTGATGATGTATTGGAGGTTGGGGAGGAAATGGATGAAGACATCCCACCTACTGATGAAGAAGCTCAGTCTTCACCACCAAACTAAGAACAGCCTGAATCATCTCATACACACGAGACTGATGAATCAAATTCTGACTCATCGTGCCCTGATGTTCTCAAGAAATATGACAATATCTTGCCACTCACTAAAAGAAAACTAGTAAAGTATCTTAAAAATATCTCTCAGGTACTCTTTGACAAACTCACAGAAGATTCTTGTAATAAACATAAGGAAGCTGCTGCATCATATGCTGATTTAAAATAGGGTCGTGATGATTTCATTAATACAAGCTTCATGATAACGCCCAAATTATACATGTTTCTTTGGTGTTATTTATGTATATTTGATCATTTCTCGTGAACTTTTGGTACTTAATTAGCTTAAATTGCTTATAGGTTCACTTGAAGACACTACAGTCCCAAGCTCAAGAATCTATATACTTTGGGAGGCGAATACAAGAAAAGAAAGATTTCTAGCTAAAGTTCATAAAGTCCGCCGCACTTATAACATTGTGAGCCGCACTTTCTCTTTGAAGCCAAGACCGCCGCACTTTTTCCCAAAGTTTCAAGAATTAAAATCTAATAAATGCTATCGCATTAACTCCTCAAAACCACCGCACTTATTTGTAAGTGCGCCACACTTCTAGTAAAAAGCCATTAAATGTTATCGCATTAACACCTAAAGTCCGCCGCACGTTTTCCTAAGTGCGCCGCACATTGCACCCAAACTTACCAATAAATTGAGGATGAATTTTCATCCTCAAAGCACTCATCCTCACTATCCATCTCATTCTACAAACCAACTCTACACACATACTTCCCTTTTACCAAGAAACACCTCTATATTTAAAGGAAAAGACCTAACGATCAAGAACGAAGATGATTTTCTTACTTAGTTATTGAAATAATGGAAGTTTATGTAAAGTGTACTTTTGTTATGGACTCCTTATCCATAAGAGGCTAAATCTCTCATGACTGCTCAGTGAAGTTACGATAATGAATAAGTGTTTGGTATGATCTTGATTGCTTTAATCTTAAGCTTATGTTGCAAACCTGTTATATCTTATCTTATCTATTTTTGCTTATCAACTTAGATTATATAATCATATCGGTATAGGTCAAAAGACCCGTTATGATCTATGTGGATTTAAAGATTTGTCTATGGTCTTTAACGTTTGTGTCGAGAAATCTACTTTCGTAAATTAGATTATTTGAGTGGCACATTTGGTCTAGTTAACTAAATATAAGTCTTAAGTTAACCAAGTTAGTTTGTGAAAACGTTTTCTGATGAGAAATCATTTTTATAAATTAAAGTCCCATCTTCATGGTCAAATCATTTCCAACACTTATAAGTTATTTTTTAACTATCCGAGTATTCATACTTTTTATCACTGGTAAAACAAAAATTATTTTCAAAATTGTTAAAGTCTATTTTCTTTCTGGTTATTTGAACACTACTCTAATCCCCGTGGACGACATGGTCTTACTTAAAAAGATTATACTACATACATGGGTTATACTTTTACCGGTATTTTCAGTCTTATAAATTTAAAGCTTTTGAAACACATCACTTCACAAAATATGAGAACAATGATGCTGCTCTCAGAAACTTTTAACATCTTCTCGATCTGTTCAAGACTGATCATAATACGAGCATGAGAATAATTCTTGAGAACCTTAATGAAGTTTAGGATGCTGTCAAAGAAGATTCTGCATTGAACAAGAAAGTCCATGAAACCATTGAGGCTTATACAAAGAACTCCTCAAGCCTCACTGAGCTCTTCTCTTTGGTAAAGGGCTTTAATTTCCCTAGTTTTAAGACTACTCTTGAGGATCTTCAGGCTACTACTCTTAGGCAAGATGAAATGCTTGCATCATGGGCAAAATCATCTACTTCCATGGCCTAGAATATTGGTCCAAGATTGTCATCCATTGAACTCACTCAGGCTAACCTTTAGTCTGATATGTCCTTTGTTAAACAAGACACCTATAAAATCAAGTCAATGATGACAGAGATCTACAATGCCTTCAGATGCCAACCTTTTTCTGCTCCATCGGGTAGTGTTCCTGCAACACTTACTATCACTGCAGATCTAACAAGTGTTGAGGGGGAGAATGCCACCAACACTGCTAATGAAGCACTCCTTCTTACACTAAGGGTAGCATGTTGATATGGAAGCTGATACAGAAAAGACTGAAACTGATAAAGATGAGGAAGAACTTGCAAGAAAAATTCCACATATTCCACCTTTAACTTTCAGACCACTGATGAGAACCAATCCTGAAGTTGAGATGATGACTTCTCCTTCAACAATTTAGCTCACTGACACAACCCTAGTATTCCTAAATTCTCATGATGATGCTAAAATTGAACTGATTGGGTCCTCATCAAACATTCAACTAGTTGATACAACCCTTGTAATTCCAAGTTTAAGGCCTGATGTTGCTCTCACAATCCTCACTGTACCTGGAATACATGTCACTAAGACCACACCACCTGAACCATAAGTTCCTCAAAGAGAAGGAAACTGCATTGCTACTGATGAACAACTTGAAGCCCCAACAAAGCTTGTCAATGCCTCATATGCTGTCCGTCCTGATCCTGATGCTCCAATTAAAATTGCCTATAAAATTCATTGGAAACTGTACAATCTGACAAAAGATGAGATTCAAGAGATGCACCTAACACACAAGGAAAAAAGCGCAAGAAAAGCAACAAGAAGCAACTGCACTACAAAGAGAACTATTGCACTGACAAGTTGTTTCATACTAGAAAAGGCTAAGATAGATAAGAACTTTGATCCATTCCCTAAGACGATCAAAACTGCTAAAGGTGGTGAACAGTTCAAGAAGGTTCAAGCTCTAAGTTCATAAGAGGGAACACACTGAGAAAGACAAGAGACAAATAGAGCTCATTGTCACACCCCCAGACGGGGCCTGGACGGAATACATATCCGAGGGCGTGACGTCATCATAATCCGAACACAAGGCACAAGAGAACGACCACTAATGGACGTTTTGGAATTCATAACTCCAATGATAAGAGAAACTTTCAGGTTCACATCCCTTTTAAGTTTACTGACTTTAGAGTCAATGAGTTGGATGAATTGGGTCCAATTATCCAGAAGAAAAAGAACAGAACTGTTAAAGCATTGATGTTATCTTTGGGAAAGAGGTATGAGAGACTGAAAAATATCCCTAAAGAGCTTGGAATTCAGTCAGCTCTTCCTGCACCTGCCCCTAATCAAGCTCTATCCTAATCTTCAGGAAGAAAGAAGAAACATATGGAACTGGAGCATGAGATCTGAATTCCTGTGATTGAATGTGATGCTAGTCTTCCTGAAGGTGTTTCGTTTATAAACAACATGGTGATAGAATAGCCTAAATATGGGTTATTCTTCATAGACTATTGATGGTGACTGGGGGGGCGGCATTTTAAAGAATGAGTGACATCAACAAAAGAGGAGTTGACACCTGTTAACATACCTGGTGATGGCCTCAAACATCATCACTCTTGATAACCAAGGATTCTGCATGAAGCTAAGGGAGATGATTGCCAATCACCCTAACAAAGAAAAGCTGAAATCCAAAAGGGTGAAGTTGGAAGTAGTTGGATAGAAGTTAGATTAAGTACTTATGTAATGTTTTGTTTATATTTTATAACTGATTTGTAGGAAATGTAATCCCTGATCAATGAAGTACTTTTAAGTTACAAGTATCCTTTACTTGCTTTCTAGACTCAGTGTGAGAAGAAGTTGTATTTACTCACTCACACTAAAAAAATACTTAGGCTATGTTTATATCCAAATAGGGGGAGATTATTAGGCCAATTCAGTTCCCAGTGATCTTTCACTTAGGATTTGAATATAAAATATCCTAAGTGTTAATAACCTTTAACATTCCAATGTCACTAAGTGAACAGTCACTCAGAGAGTTAACTTCAAGATGCTCAGCCTTAGTCTACAAGAAAGACTCTAGCATTTGGTGAGGCAATTCTCAGTAAGTGAAGCCTGAGCCATAGAAGAAGGTGATGGGTTCAGTGAGTTGTAGCAATAGACAAACTAACCCCCATACGATCCTCAACAACTAGATGACCTTGAAGATAGGAGACTGAAGAATAGGCAGAATAATTTAAAATGGATAAGTCCAAGCTCTTATCCACCTGAAGAAAAACCATCCTGAATAGGGTATGAAGACAAGGTCAGTGTCAGTACTGACCTTGGAAAGTGTGGTTGTCCCATACTTAGAATAAGATTGTAATAGAGACAAAGCTGTAAAAGATGTACTAGCCTATCAGCCTTGGGATAAGTACTTATCACCCATGTGGGTGTTACCCTACCTAGGAAGTATAAATAGAACTCTTGTAAACAGGAGTAGGTAAGTTTGTGCATTCAAAGTTGTATCTTTCACAAAAACCTACTCTTCTAATATCTACTAAGTCCCTAAGTGAGCTCAGTTGGTTAGCATAGTAGTCAGCTTTGCATAACACTTTAGGTTTATGCAAAGTTGTTAGTGAGGAGATCACACACACACATTGTCATCTAATCCCCATTGTAGTTCCACATACAATGGTGTATAATTCTTAATAAAAAGAGTTAAACGTTGAAAAATTAGTTTTGTGTCTTACTTACTATTTTATCATTTTTTGTACAAAACCTTTTCAAGTTACTTGCTTTACTTACTAGTCATGAGTTAGTAAATGATAACTTTGTAGTTATTGTTCATATTAAAAGGGAACAACAATTATAACGTGTTTACATATGTATATTAGTCAGCCCAAAAATCAAATTTTGGTGCCCTATAAATGGTTGATTTGAATTAAATAATATAGAAAACCCACACACGCCATTGGTCAAGGGAATTAAAAGAACCCTTCAAAGTCAAACTATTTGTGAACCATATGTCATTCGATTTGCTTACATATATGTGTAAGGGTGCGTTTGGTATAATGTCGTGAATCACAATCGGTATGAGTTTAGGAATAGAGTGGAATGACAATGGATTACATCAAATGTATCATTACGATTGTTATTATTTGGTTTGATAAATTAGATTTGGGTTTCAAAATAAATAACACAAAAAAGAAGAAAAATAAGTGTTTAAAGTGGGCCAAGTGAGTTTAAAATTTAGGCAGGAAAAATAAATGGGAATGAATATTTGATAGATACCACTTATGAGTGGTATGATGGATAGCACATATTAGGATATCATTTCAAAAACTAAAACCCATATAGTGCAAACAAATAATGTATATCACTTTCATTGTCATTCCTCATAACAAATATATACATACCAAACATACTCTAAGTCTCTACTCTTTACTCTTTAAGATATTATATCCATCGATAAAACCCCAGCAAAATTACCAAGATTTTCCTTAAATCAATGTTTATTTGAAAGTGAGTAATTCATTCCCAACAAAAGGAAACCATAGTCTTGAATTAAAAAAAACATGAAACACCAAGTCATTCATGTGGATCTTATGACAACATTTGTTCTTTTACTTCTTAGCATCACACAGACTGGAGCAATTCTAGATGGAGAGTTTGGAGAAATGTGGATGAAGGGAAACAATCTTTTATTATTGTCTTTACAAAGTGCAAAACAACCACTCATGTCACCAGGAAATCGTTGTAACTTGACTAGCAATGGTGGTAATCCTTGTATTTTTTTAACCGTCAAAATTTTAATAGAAAAAGCTAGCAAGAAGCTGGGCTAGAAAAAAGATTACATAGAAGATATGGCAATTGACAATTTATTCAACCACACAACCCAATTAACATTAAACTTCTAACGTCTATTGTTAACCCAAAGCCAAGTTTGAGAAACAATGTTATCAAAATTCAATCCTTTTAGAGGATTCTTCAAAGAAAACAAAACTACATTCCTGTATTTCCATATATTCCACCACATGGAGAAGATCAAGGCTTCCAAGGCAAGCTTTCGGAGGTTGTTGAGCCAAAGACCATTAAACCACGATTCTTCAAAAAAGGAATCTATCAAATTAATGATATCGATATTCCATCGTCGAGGCGTCGACCAAGCAACTGAAACAAATCCAAAGCCATCGAACAACTAAAGAAGAGATGATTATGAGATTCCACTGCATTCCCATTATTCGGGCATAACATAAAAGGAACGTCCAAGCCTCTGTTAAAAAGATTAATCCTTTAAGGAGCTTATCAAGAAACATACACCAAACAAAAACATTAAGCGGTATAGGGAGTAATTTGGACCATCTCATAGAGGATGAAGAGGCAACGAGCAAATGCTTATCTATCTCTTCCCTAGCCGGTTTAACTGAAAAATCATCATGGCCGTTCAATGTCCAAGACGAACGATCGTATCACTAGTACAAATCTGGGATTTGGTCACACATGGGCAAAATAGAACGGCCACACATTCACATATTTATGTGGCTAAAGGTACCAAAATAGACAACATTTACTAATTAGCCACACATGAAATTTTGATCGTGTGACCATTAGAACTGTATTGCCACACATTCTTATGATCGGTGAGACCATTAGAATTGTATTGGCCAACACATCAACACAGTATGTGGCTAAAGGTAACTGGTAATTTTTTTTGATTATTTAGCCACATATAAATTTTCGGATTCGTGGACCAGCATACAATTAAACTAATTCATGACAGCATATCATTGCACGATTATATAATATATAATATTATATATATATAGTAAGATATATATATTAAAACTATATATACTAATCGTGACAACATATATGTTCACACACAATATCCGTACTTGAACACTCGTGACCAAAATGCAATATACATGGTTCACTATGAAGGAAGTTTTTTATGTGTCTAAATCATACAGTCAATTATTGTCATCACATGATTTCAGGTGATCGCTATTACTTTGCTAAATTATTTAAGCCACAATTAAATTTGGAACGAGCTGTGACAAATAAAAAGTAAGGTTGAAGCAATTAGTCTACGATATACATAATAAATGAGTGTCATAAATAATATGCCAAACACCTTATAAACTACATCTGACCAAAATGCCATTAACATATGCAGTAACACTACACACTTTTGTCACTCACATTTTTTTCTATTTAAGTGTACGCCAAAATCCAGTACATATGGTCGACTGTAACTTAATGATTTATGTTTTAAAGTTTTAGTTTGTGTTTTAGCTTGTCCAAAAGCTAATGAGTGATATATAGTCACATTTACTTCTACAAGCACGAACATCGTGACTATAGACCTTTTACAAATAGCCACAACAATAACAACAAATGTGAGACAAAATATGTTTATGGCCAACATTTAAGGTGATTATATATGTCGAACTCAAAAATATATTCATAACAGTCACATCATGAAGTATTCATGTGGCTATTAGGTTATCATTAAATTTCATATTAGTCACATTGAGTGTTTGATTGTCTTTAAACATCTACATAACATGTCATATATAGCTACACATGAATGTTTGTTTATAGTGTCTACACATTGACTCAAGTTTTGCGAGACACACCTTATTGCTAAGTGTAGCAAAAAACTGTACAAAAAAATTTATGGTCACGCTATTAAGCCAAAACCAACTTTAGATTTAAACAAAAAAAGCTAAACTCAAAACTATATATCCCAAATGTGATTAAGCCTAAACTAATCTAGTTTTTATAACAGTCACAATATATTTTTTTGACATAGAAAAATAACTCAAGCAATAAGCTGCAAATAAGCAGCTATGCAAAACTAGTAAAATCGAATAACTGTTATAAGTAAGTACAAGGGAGAATTGAATTTAGCTGATGCCAGAAAAGAAGCTCCGACATTCTTTATCTTTCATGAATATTCATACATCTGAGTCTACTAACAAACAGATGGACCAGCTCATCGTCAGTGATTAGAGTGCCACCTCTAAATTGGTTCACGCTCTAATGTGACACGTTCCCTCTCAGTTTGATCAACGGGATCAGTCAGCTAGAGAGCGGGGCTATTCTTCTTCCAAGGATGCTAATAACAGGTATGCCTGGCCTAAGATGGTAACCAAACCGCGACATGAACTCAATCTTCGGATATTCCATCGCGGTTCGATTCCTCGTGAGTACTGGGCGTAGATTCCTTTTTAAAAAATTATATTTTGAAAACCAAAAACGCCCTTGAATCTATATCATTCTTATTAGCAGATTTAATAAAGCATTTTAAGCGAGAATCAAAGTCAAATTTAAATTAAGCAGGCCTTAAGCATATATGAAGCTTATAAGCACAATTTGAACTAAGCTAGACGTATCTTATTCAATATGTAAGTTGTACCCAGCTGAAGACTCAACCAAACGCAAACATTCTTAAACATGCAAAACATGCAAGAACCCAAAGCCAAACACAAGCATAAACAACATATCTGCATAAAAAGCAAACCAAGATAGGAAAGCTCTATGCAATGATCAAACTGAAATGGCAAGACAGGATCTAAAACAAGGTACCCTAAACTATAGACCACATGCTACTACCCATATTCACATTCGCCCTACGAAAAAAATATGACCTATAATTATCTCATACCGAACATTAACTACACCAAATATAAATCCAAAATCATTTGACACTTAATGTCGCTCCACAGGAATGACATTGAGAAGACACAAGGCTGGTCACTCTAACTAAACGCATAATAACAAGCTCAATTAAAGAAAAAACACAACAAATACATTGCGCGTTAGCAACTTCATGACTCTATCGGTAGCATCGCCCCGAGGTTTGAAAGCCTCGTATACAAACAGATAAATACCAAAAAAATAAATTGAAATCCTTTACAAGAGTACTTTCCAGCAAAACAAAGCTTATAAAAGGTTCTGGCCCACTAACTACTTAATATCCATACTCCACTCAATTACAAGATAATGACTAATGTTCCTTATCCTTATAAAAAACGAGTGAAATCTATAAATGTAGAGTGACAACTTAAGCATTGACATGGTTCTACATTGGATTTGCTACAGAATATCTGTCTCTATAATAACTAGCTAATTGTTGTATAGTCTATGGTATAAAATATCTAACGCCATGGCATATGTGATGATCTCGATATAGACTAGTGAGGTAAACCACATGCAAAAGTACTTAAAGTGAATGAAATAAGTATTGTAAATTTTATTTTATTTTTATAAAGGGAGAAAAATAATATCAGCTCGTGTGGAATGAAATGAACCATTTGTTGGGTCAGGTTTTTTAAATTTTGTTCTTCAATATATACTATCGCATTCTATCGAAACAACTATATAGAAATGGGTACTAAATACATTACATGTTATACATGTATTCGCACAAGCCTTCGGAAACCTTTTAAATATCATTATATGTATTCGGTAACTAAGGATACCGTGGTCCCAACAACATAAGGTAATTTGCACCGATACTGACAAATACCGTTCCCAAACACAACATTCACATGGCACCACTATTACAAAATAGTATTCCAAATACATACGTATTTGGAACGTTGCGCTAATACTCGATCCCAACATACAGTATTTTTTTTAGAGTACGTTATCAAACAATTATCCAAATACTATATCGTATATCCAAAAAGAACGTCCAAAAAAAGCCTATATTTTTGTAGTGACTTCACATTCTCTAAGGTCTGAGACGGTAAGCATCGGTCCAAAACTGGGACACGTACCGAGACGAATTTGAGTCTAAAACGCTTGGACCGAGGAACTAGACCGAAATTGGTACGGTCCGGTCCCTTTCGCTCACGGTTCCGGTCCGGTCCTTCGGTCTGGTCCGGACCAACAAGGCAGACTGATCGGGTTTTTTTGGAAAGGAACCGACAGCAACCCCTCAGGACCGTACTGTAAGATGAATTTGTCCAATAGCCACACCGAGGAACCGATACCGAAAACATACGTTCAGGATCCGATCCCGGACCGGTCGTACTGTCTTTTCGGTCGGTTCTTCCAGTCCGGTCCGGTTTCCGAACGGGTTCCGTATGCTCACGTGACCAATTGAGACAAACTCAACATCCATTATATCTACCAAATATATATAACATATATAAATCTAAAATAATAAAATAAAAATCTCACATGAGAAAAATCCCGGACAGTATGTATTCCCGGGTCGATTATCGACCCCCCCCACACTCCGGAAGCTGCGCGAATGCAATGGAAACGTCGGCAAGAAGGTTTAGATAAAGTGATGCATGAATGCTCCAAAGATTTTTTGAATAGGTTATCTACAAAACTACAGGAAAATTAAGGCACAATTTAAACTATAAGAAACCAAATAAGGCAAAACAAATATAAACTAAAAACACAGCAAACACGGGAATACCTAAACAAGCGACTTAAAAAACTAGTTTATAGTGCAAATAACAACCTAAAAATGAAAATTTGGTTTCTAAACTTCTAAAATGACAAAAACAGAAAATTTTTCTCATACAAATGATCTACTATATTTTTTTATTACTTTTTCTTATAATTTTTTTATGAGATTAAAACCTATCTTAGATCTATTAAGAATTCTAGAAATATAACAAAATTAATTCCTAAAAATTACAAAAAATAACATTTTGTAACTTATAAACAAGAATCCTAAAATGTGATAAAACATCAGAAAAAATATTTTCTTCCTAACTCTTATTATAATTAAAAACTAATATCTTGAAAATTAATTTACAAAGCAAAAATGAAATTAAAATCTATAAAATGGATGATAAAAGAATTTAAACTATTGTAACAACAAAAACTATTTATTCTAAATCTAAGACAAAAAATATTTTTTGCTGAATTTTCTGAATTACTTACTACTCTTTAAATTTTTTTAAAATTCTAAACTTTTCGAAAAATAAAAGAAAATAACAAATAAGGCGGAAAAACAAAAAAAAAATGTCAGAAAGCGTCCTAAACTTTGTAAAGGGTCCAAGAAAAATACGCTGGTTAAGCCAGCTTAACGAGAATAACGCTCTAAAAAGCACAAAATAAGCGCGAAGTGCATAAGAAAAAAAGAGAGTTGAAAACTTGTATATAATAAATATATGTTGCCTCTAAGATCTAAACGAAAAGTCCCCAAGGCGCAGTAGTATGTATTAGTGTGTGGTGTACAACAACATTTGGTAGATAACTATGGTGAGGTCCCTGGTTCGAGCCTTACTCAACCAGTGACTTCTCACCTAAATACCAAATGTATGAGTCTTATGCGCCATTTGTTATAAACTTTTTTACAAGATAATAAATAAGCACTTTTTAACACAACACCTTTAATAAACCACGAAAAATGCCTGAAAATGGAAGGAATAAGCTAAACATACTAAACTATAAAAATGCTACAACTGGTTTAGCAATTTAAAGCACTAATAAGCAACTCAAAAAGAAAACTAAGCTAAAACAGTTGATAAGAGACTAATCTAATATAGTATATAAAATTTATCTAAAGCTTTACTATGTAAAAAAAAAGAGTATAAATTTTACCTCTTGCTAATTATCATGACCTTCTATACGTGTACTTACTATATTTCTGAAAACTTGAATCTCACCTGGTACTAGAATTTTAAAAAAAATCTTTGCTAGTAAATGCTAATACTGGATATTGGGAAATAACTATACAAAAAGCTCAAATTTTGAATAAAAATAAGCAACCAAATTAAGCTATAAAGACAAATCATCAAAAAGCTATGCGAAAGAAGCCTCTCACAAACTATAGAGAATACGCAAAAATGGAGGCTTAATCACTATGAACCTCTAATAAAGCTCATCCTAAAACCCAGACACATAAGCAATAAGCAATAAGCTAAAAAGCTAAATAAGCAAATAGTCTTTTGGCGGCCACTAACACTGTTTTAAAGGACAATACCTAAAAGCGCAAGAGGGACTTTTTTTAGCTTGAAAAATCAGCTAGCAAAAGGATCCTATCTGGGCTAGTGACACTCTTATACACACGCTAAGAAGAAGTGGCCATACAGCTACATAAGAAACAATGAAAACGCATATTTGAAATTCAAATAATGCACTTAAAAAGCTTCACGAAAAAGCTAATCTCACACTGATTCCACCAACTTAGACAAAACATTTTATCATGCAAACACTATCTGCGAATCTTTCACCAAAAACCACACTCTTTTTAGAGCTTTAAAAACTAAGCACCTAACAAGCATCCCTAATGACAAACTCATATAACCTACACAAAAACAAATTAAGAGCTCTTGGACCTCAAAGAGCTTATACATCAATCTAAACTATGTTTGAATTAAGAATAAGCCACAAGATCAATTAAAAGCTGTTTTAAACTGTTACAAACACATAGCACTTTACACATGACATTTTTTAGCAAAACTAGCACAACTAATGGACATGTAAACTACTTTACATACATCGCTGATCTGAGTGACTCTAAAACAACCCTAACAAACCAACACTTGAAACTGTTTTTTACAAAAAGCTCAATCAAATAAGTCAGTTCAATCTATTTCTAGAACACAGATTCAATCACAAATCAACAATAAGCAAAAGCACAATCAAATAAGCAAATGCAATGAGCTATAAGCTAACAGTTTCAAACAACAAACTCTTAAGACCTTAAAAATGAGATTTACTACTTAAAAATTTAAACAAATTGAATCTTAGGACTAATCTAAGCTAAACTAAACTGACCTAAAAGACATATCTCTTTTTGACCCATTTTGGCCTTCAAAATCAGTTAAACCAAACACCCCTTTAAGTTTATTAATCCTTTTAAAAACTTGATTTAGAATGATTTAAGCCGCAAATTATCAAGACCAGGTGTTATATAAGCTATATTATCAATATTAAGCATATCTCAATAACAAATAAGCATTCAAATAAGCTGAAACAGATTATGCAAGTTTATAAGCCATTTCAAGACAGATTATAAGAAAACTCAAACAAATGATTTCTAAACTATAAAACAAGCATAATAAGCATTAAACATCATAAGCAAACACAAATAAGCAAATTTAAGCAGACAATAAGCACAAATAAGCAGTTGAATAGTAAATAAGCTAAATATGGAAAAATGAAACTTACAAAGGCCCTTGCTTAAAACAGGGCAAATGAGCTCAAAAGAGCTTATCTACAAGCTCTAGCTTATCAAAGATAAGCTAGTGACAGTAATAAGCCCTTCCCTTTTTGGCTTATCTTCCATTTGAGTTTTTTGAGTGATTTTTGGTAAAATAAGCTTAAACCTTACAAACTATGAAAGAGTTTTGTAAGACTTAAGTAACAGCTTAAGAATGTTATAAAAAAGAGCTTTTGTGAGCTTATAAAACAGTTTTAAATCATCAAACACTTTAACTTAAAAACGGGGTAAAACATAAAAACTTCAATCTTTCATTAAACTTAAAATCATTACAAGGCTTTTAAGAAAACATTACAATAAGCTAAAAACAACTTAAATTATAAGTTGAAAACTACTAAAAACTCAATTGCCCAAAGGCTTATAAATGAGCCTATTTATACTAAGCCATAGAAGATTCTAGGAGTGTGCTTTCTTTGTGAGAGCTCTTGCAGGTGTGTTTGTTGTGTGAGAGCCTTCAAAGACTCATCTTGGCCATTGAAATTGAGTAGTGTCCATGTCATGTCATCATAGCCCTTCATCTCTTGTCTTGATCCTTGGATGAATGAGGATGCAAGGGATTGGCAAGGTGGATTTTGGTAGGATAAGGTGTGTAAAGGTGTTGGTTGACATAGGGGAGAAGAAAGGGGGATGATTTCTTGTCTAGTAGTGAGGACAGTGCACATTTAGGAAGATGTACAGTGTTCCCGCTTTATTTGAAGTTTGGAGACATGGCAAGAATGGTCCCTGAAAGTGTTATATGTTATTGCATCCATCATCATTAAGTTGTGCAACTTTGGTCCTTGGAGTTGGGTTGGTGTTTGCACCGTTAGTCCTTAAAGGACTAACGGGGTAAGGTTAAAAGGGTAACGAGAGTTATAAGAGGGGTGTTATAAAGGGTGTTGGGCCTAGGATTTGGGCCGGGTAATATAAAAGTGAACTTGGGCTTTTATTAATGATTTAAGGCTTATAAAGTATAAGTGGGTTGTCCCGGGCCCACTAGGTGGGTACGGGTGGGCCCACTTTTGGCAATTTAGGTTTTCGAGATCGATTTTTGATGCTTTTTCCAATGCCACTTCCCGGGGTTGACTTTGACTTTTTTGTTGACTTTGACTTTGTCTTTTTGACTTCTCACGGT
>BQNB010075998.1:7613-27452 GCA_026074375.1 Tanacetum coccineum | reverse complement strand
GATCCTTCCAAGTATTTCATTGGTTTAAGTTTAGCGAACCGACTATCAATCATTCTTCTCTTTTTTGATGCATTTTCTATTTTTTTTAAACATAAATCTCCGTACAATTTCACCATCTTCACAATCATAATTCATCTGGATATTTTTTCTTTTAACACTTCATCTTTGGACATAATCACAAAAGTAGCAAAATTCACGAGCTACATAATTTCCCATTGCATTGTGCAATTTCCCTACCTAACCGGAGATAGAAAATTTCACTTTGACATAGGAAATACAAAACTTTACACAAAAAGCAACTAGAAACTTTGATTAGGTAGGCTTAATCTATAGGGTAGGCTAAGGGGTAAAGGTGTAACGAAATAAACATATGGTGTGAAAAAGACAGGAATGGCTCAACAAGGTTTTTCTAGGGGGTCTTACTCTTATAGTGAGAGTAAGCAAAAGGTTACACGGGGTTTAACTAACCAGTGTAGTTAGTTAATTTTACAACATTTAGGTTTTTTGGTGTATTCCTAGAAAATTACTAGTTAAAAATGGTTCTCCATTTAAATCTATAGTACTCATCATTGTGGTCTTGAGTGATATACCAAGCCAAGTTCTAAAGTCCACTACATCACCAACACACTCATAATTTTTATGGAATTTTTAGTAAACAGTTGGAAACGAAATAGGCTTAATTCTCACAAATTGACATTAAGGGTTATAGTGCGCGAGGTCATGTAACTAGTAATTTTTACAAAAGTTATGCTAGAAATTTTTTAAATTTGGCATAATTTAAGCACATTAGCATGTTATTTGTAAAAGAAAGGACAAGTAAGCATTCTAATTCTCCATCCCCCACTTAGATTGCACAACGTCCTCGTTGTATATATAAAACAATAAAGAAAAATGGAAAATAGAATTAGAATGAGGAACTCCCATGTTATGTTGCTCGGGATGATTCTCCAATTTGAGTTTTTTGAGCAAAAAGTGTGTTGACGAGGCCTCAGAATGCTTCGTACGAGTTCAACACACGTCTTTTTTCAGAGTATACCATATCGTCGATTTCCTGATAATAAGGTCCTGCATAAAAAGATTAGAAGACAAAGGTGCAATTCTATGCAGAAAAACAATCAAACACACAACTGTACAGGGATCAATAAGCCGTATCCCAAACCCTAGGATACGCCGTATGGTTCTTGTAAAAACAATTAAAATATTTAAAGTACTGAAATTAAATTGAAATTAAATTACAGACTGATAACGTCTAGACACATCCATACGCCGTATCCAGAGGGGTTTGATACGCCGTATGGAGTGTCTGGGAAGAAAGACTCGTGCAAACAATTTAAAAATGACCGGGTTGTCTCTCGGGAAGCAATTTTGTTTCAGCTAGTCGTTAAGTTCGACTTTTTCCTTTTCATGTCATTCTTCATTGAGTTCAATGATCTCGTTATCTTCCGTATTGAAACTTCTATCGTAGTATTTTTTTTAACCTTTGGCCGTTGACCTTAAATCTCAAACCATTTTAATCGGTGATTTCTACTGCTCCATATGGGTACATGGTTTTTACAATGAAAGGTCTAGACCATTTTGATTTGAGTTTCCCCGAATGTAACTTCAAGCGAGAGTTGAATAATAAGACCTTTTCTCCATTTATAAAATTTTTATCTCCTCGTAGTCTAAAATCATGCTATTTCTTGGTTCTTTCCATGTAGATTCGAGTATTCTTGTAAGCTCCATCTCGTAATTCCATTAACACGTTCAACTCCATGAAACGATTCTTTGCAGCAGCCATAAGATCCATATTACACTATTTTAACGCCCAATATGCTTTATGTTTAATCTCTACCGGAAGATGACAAGCTTTACCATAAACCATTCTAAAGGGGGTGCATCCTATTGGAGTTTTGTAAGCGGTTCTAAATGCCCACAATGCATCATTGAGTTTTTTTGACCACTCCTTTAGGTTATATCCGACAGACCTTTCTAAGATGCGCTTAATAGCTCTGTTGGTGACTTCGGTTTATCCATTGGTCTGAGGATGATATGCCGTTGATATTTTATGGGTTACCCCATATTTTAATAACGCTTTTTCCATCTGAGAGTTACAAAAGTGTGTCCCCCTACTGATTAAGGCTTTAGGAACTCCAAATCTGGCAAACAATCCTTTTAAAAATTTAACCACTACACGAGCATCATTTGTGGGGAGTGCTTGAGCTTCTACCTATTTAGACACGTAATCAACTGCTACTAAAATGTATTTGTTACCCCTGGAGTCAGGAAAGGGTCCCATAAAGTCTAGTCCCCAAACATCAAATACTTCACATACCTGAATATTATTTTGAGGCATCTCGTTATGTGATGATATGTTTCCTGATTTTTGCCATGCATCGCACTTCATTACATAATATTTAGCATCCTTAAAGATACTAGGCCAATAGAATCCTGCCTCATAAACTTTCCTTCCTATAATTGAGGCACCCTGATGTCCCCTAGTGGGACCAGAATGGCAGTGTGCCAAGATTTCAAGAATTTCTTTTCCAGCCATGCATCTTCTCATTACATTGTTTGGACACGGTCTAAATGCAAATGGTTCATCCCAAAAATAGTTCCTTCCTTGAGAGAAGAATCATTTTTTCCTTTCCGGTGTCCATTTTGGAGGTACAACTTTTCTGACAATGTAGTTTATATAATCCGCATACCATGGCTCTTCGTCATTAAGCTTGGCCTTCAATATCATCAAATGCTCATCGGGAAATTTATCAACATTTTCATCTTCGGCTAATTCTCCCATATTTGGGTTCTCGAGTCTTGACAGGTGATCGGCAGCCAAGTTCTCCGCTCCTTTTTTATCTTTTATTTCGATATTGAATCCTTGTAGAAGTAGAACCCATCTGATAAGCCTTGGTTTGGCATCCAGTTTACTGAACAAATACTTCAAAGCAGAATGATCAGTGTAGAATATAGTTTTGATAAAATAAGATAGGGGCAAAATTTATCAAAAGAGAAAACAACTGCAGGAAGTTCTTTTTCAGTAGTAGTATAATGTGCTTAGGCATCGTTCAAGGTCTTGCTAGCATAATAGATGGGTTTGAATTTCCCGTCTATTCTTTGTCCTAAGACTGCCCCTACTGCAAAATCACTAGCGTCGTACATTAATTCAAAAGGTTCGTTCAAGTCAGGAGGTATTATAATAGGCGCAGTGGTCAATTTTTCTTTTAATTTATTAAATGCTTTCTTACAATCTTTAAAAAAATCAAACTTCGCGTCCTTTATTAAAAGCTGGGTCATTGGTTTAGAAATCATAGAAAAGTCTTTTATGAACCTACGATAAAACCCAGCGTGCCCCAAAAAACTTCTAACACCTTTTACATTTGAAGGGTAAGGCAATTTGGCAATTACATCGATTTTAGCTTTATCAACCTCAATTCCCTTCCCAGATATTTTGTGTCCTAAAACTATACCTTATTTTACCATAAAATGGCATTTTTCCTAATTTAGCACAAGGTTGGTTTCTTCACATCTATTGAGCATTTTATCAAGGTTATTTAGGCATTGGTCAAAGGAATTTCCGAATACTGAGAAATCGTCCATAAAAACCTCCATATAATCTTTTACCATGTCATGAAATATTGCCGGCATACATCTTTGAAAGGTTGTTAGAGCGTTGCATAATCCAAACGGCATCCTTCTGTAGGCAAAAGTTCCATAAGGACAAGTAAATGTCGTCTTTTCTTGATCTTCCGGTGCGATAGGAATTTGAAAGAACCCTAAAAAACCATCAAGAAAACAATAATACGCATTACCTGATAAATGTTCAAACATCTGATCAATAAAAGGGAGAGGAAAGTGATATTTTCGCGTTGCATTGTTTAGTTTACGATAGTCAATGCACACGCGCCATCTTGTAACTGTGCGAGACAGTATTAATTCGTTGTTGTCGTTTAAGACCACGGTCATCCCGCCTTTCTTTGGGACGACATGAATAGGGCGTACCCATGGACTATTTGAGATCGGGTAAATTAATCCTGAATCAAGTAATTTAACAATTTCGTTTTTAACTACGTCTTGGACTTTTGGATATATTATATATAAATATACATATATATATATATATACATATATACATATATATATATACATATATATATTTACTAAATTATTTTAATTAATTTTTTTAGATTAAAACAGTTTTTAATTCATAATAAAAAAATAAAAGTCAAAAAAATATAATTCTTTTTTTCTAAAATTATTTTTAATCATTTAGGATTGTTAAAAATTAAATTTTCATTTTTAGGGATAAATTTGTTGAATTTAGGTTTTCAAAGAACGGGTTTAGGATCCCGTTTTTGTTTTTCGTGTTTTTAAATTAGTAATTGCTTTCGTTTTAGGTTTAGCTTGCCCCTTAATTGCTTTTTCCCGTAGGATTAGAAAACCAAATCCAATTTGTGATATTCAGGCATTGTTCCACAAACCGACCCTCGATTCTCAATTCACACCTCGTCGGGAAATTAAACTACCTGGGTCCGTTTTTGAACTTTATTGGTTTTAAAGTGAAAAATCGATACTTTCGGATATATATATTTTGTTTGTGAACTTTTTGACTTGTTGCCTTGGTTAAGGGTGATTTGTCAAAGGTTTACCTAGTATTATATATAAATATACTAAATTGAACGAATCAATTTTTGGCGCCGCTGCCGGGGAGGTGTGTGCGATTATCATGTTACGTTTGAAGATTAGTGTTTGAAGACCCTTCCCCGTGAAGTTATCGCTTTCATTTGTGAATATTTTCAAGTAATACCAAAAAGAATATTGAAAAACAACAAAATCAACCGTTGTGTCACTGGTGATTTCGGCTCACCTTTAGATTACAAACTATAAGAGAGGTTTAAGGAGGGTCGATCCTACGAACTTCGACCCGAAAGGAGAAGGTTTTTAAAACGCTTCACGCTTACTGTACACTTGTTCGATTTTCGGTTACCAAAAATATTTTTCTTTCTTATGTATTTTGCTATAACTAATCTTCTCTATCCTCTTATTCGTTTAATTCTTATCTTCTTTACCCTCTTATCCGTTTAATTCTTCGACATGTCTTCGTATAACCATCTAGGTTGCTCGTGTTGTGGAGGTCCGTTTAATGGTGGAAACTGTCCGAGCTGTAGCAGTGTAGGATCCGGAAATGAGTTTGTCTATGACCCAAATCCTTATTCTTATAATGAAACACCGAACTTCTTCAACCAACCTCCACAACACCAATACGAGACATACTCGTGTGAATTTTGTGGAGGGAACTCTCATCCGGGTTTCGATTGTCAAATAGGGAACACACCCGTCTTTGATCAAGGTCCCTGTTTCAATCAAGACTTTGATTTTAACCAACCTCCACATTATTCTCCGAGTTATCTCCAGACATATTCTTGTTAACTATGTGGAAATGATGCTTATTATGGTTACGATTGTCCGCCTCAAGTTCCGTTTATCTCTAATCCGGACCCGTGTTACAATCAAGACCTTGATAATTTTCTACAAACTTCACTTAATTTTCAACAACAATATCTTTGTTGTGAAAACTGCGGGGGTCCTCATGAGACTTTTCAGTGTCAACCGTTGAACCAAAATTTCTATGAACCTAATCATTGCGATAATTCTAATTCTTTTGGTTTTGACCAATCCCAACCCCCGCAGTTTCCCGTCATTCATCAATCTCCTTAAGAAACGAGTGTGGAAATTTTGCAAGCCAGAGAAAACCTAATGGAATCTATACAAACCTTTTTAAAGAAGTTTAATCGTATATCTTTTAGAGAAACGCCAAAGGTTTTATTGCTAGCTTGGGAGAAATTTTTTGAAATTAAGCATGCTTGTAAAAAAAGCAACATCAACCAGAGGATATACAAGAATTTCTTAACTTCTTAATGATGTGCAAATTATAAGTGAGGAGCTGGCAGATTATATTAATACTCCGAACTGGAATCGTCCTGCCTTCTACAACAATGATGATGAAGATGATGACGAGGAGTATACTATTGCAATCACACCCGTCTTACCAACTGTAGTACCCAATAACTCTCTAAGTATGGGAGACGAGCATCTTAGCACTATTCCTGAAAAGGAAGAATCTAGTGTTGAGGACCTCGTCCCGATCCCAAGTGAGTCCGAGGGTATTTCCGATAGCATGTGTGATGTGCCTTTTTGTGACAATTCCACCCCTCTTGAAGCTTCAAAAGATCATTCTGAGATTATCCTCGATTCCAACGATGATTATTCTTCGAGTGATGACGATTCTCTTTACAGTGAGGACATCGATTATGTCGATGCATCACCTCCCGATTCGGCTTAGAGGAGGTGAAGGATTTTGATCCAAAAGATGGAGAGATTGATACTGATATTCTTCTAACAATCAAGGACGATATTCTTCATGAGAAATTGTTGAATATCAATCTTCTTATTGCTAAGATCGAAGCATTAAAAGATTTATGAATTAAAAACGATTTTAATGAAATTAAATGTTTAAAAATACTAAACTATTTAATAAAAAACTGAAAAAATTAGCAAAAGTGCATTGAACAATGAGGGATCTAATAAAAATAAGCCGGTGAAAACAGCTTATCAAATAAGATGTTAAATAAGCTAAAAATGGCTAATAAGCTAAAAGGGCTAAAATGTGTATAAGTAATAGATTTTGCAAAGATAAAATGAAAAAGCCCCCAGGGCAAGTTGGTAGTGTGTGTTGTGTAAAGCGTTTGGGTGTGGGTTGAGGTCCCAGGTTCGAGCCTTGCTCACCTGTGGGTCAATCCCCTAATCCTAAATGGTTTGTTTCCTATTTTTTTTACAACTTTTTAAAACCACGTTAGAAAATAAGCAACATTTGCAAAACACTTTTTTATTAACATAATTAAGCACCAATATGCATTAAAGGGAACAGAATAAGCTTAACTTCACTAATCCTTAAAAATGCTAACTGTTAACCTTTATCTAAACTAAATAAGCTAATGAAGGGCAATAAAGCTGAGAACAACTAAAAGGCTACACTTAATAAGCATGAGCAAACAAAAATAAGCAAAGAGTTTAAGCTAAATTAAGCTAAAAAGGACAGAAATCTTAAAAAGCTATAACACAACTCTAAATTTTTTTTTAAAGCTAAACTGTAAATAAGCTCAAATAAGCCCTATACTAAAATAAATAAGCTAAATTGGACTAAACCTAACCTAATAAGTTGAACTACACCTAAATAAGCAGAAGCAATAAGCAGATAAGCTTAAATAAGCTAAAAAGCAATTTGGCAAAAAACTAGTAACAAACAACCTAAAGGGGCACCTTTGGGCTTAAAAATAAGCAACAAAATGGATCCTTATGGGTTAAGGGCTTATATGCCCTTAAAGCTTGAACAATAAGCTTTAATAATCAGCAAACTCATTGGAGTGCTTATGAAAAAGCTGCAAACTCAGACTTCAACACTTAGAAAAAAATTTCAAATCTTTGCAAAACACAAATTTTGAGCTTAAAAATAAGCAAACAAACAGATCCTTATGGCTTTAAAACCTCAAAACAGATTAAGCTCTTACCTCAAAGAACAATAATCAACACTCAAAAAGCATTTTGAAATTCACAATAAGCACGAACACTTTTAAAAAAGCAAGTTTTCTCAATTTTTAAACACTTAGCAATATTTGATAGTTTTGGCAAAATACAAAACTAACAAATGCAGGCCTATGATTTTTTATACTAACTTGTTTTAAGACTTATACAAACACAAAAACTCAAGTTTCATAGACTTAATCAAATAAGCAGGTGAAATAAGCTATAAGCTCTCAGATTCAAACAACATGCTACAAAACTTATGATTTTTAGATTCCAACTTAAACAATGATCAAAAACAGGTTAAAAGACTTTAAAAATAAAGGTTAAATTTCTAAAATGGGTCAAAATAGGACAAGCAATACTAACTAATGGTGAGTTAACTGCATGTGCCCCAAACACGCACTTTTTTATTTTTCAAAGACATTTTAAACTTGATTTTTAAAGATTTAAGCAAACTTTTCTAAATACGAGATGTTTGACAGGTAAATCAGACACTCTTAAGCAAATTCTAACAACAACTAAGCACTTAAATAAGCTACTCTAATCACACAGTATATAACTATACCCACATTTTAACTAAAAAACTTTGCACAAATAAAATTTTAAACTATAAGCTAAGCATGTTTAGGCACCAACATCCAAAACAAGCAGTAATAAGCATAAATAAGCCACAAATAAATAGTAAACTAAGCAGTGCTAACCGTAATAAGCTGATAAATGGAAAAATTACGACTTACAAAGCCCTTGCTTAAACAGGCAAAAAATGCTCTTAAGCTTATTCTACCCAAGCTCTAGCATGTTAAAAGACAAGCTAGTAAAACCCATAACTCTTCCATTGTAAGCTTATCACCCAATCGAGCTTTTGAGAGTGATTTTTTGGTGAAATAGGACTTAAGCTTTATAAGTTATAGAAAAACTTACAATGCTTAAGTTAACAGCTTAAGAAAGTTGTAAAAAAAAGTGCTTTTGTGAGCTTGTGAAACAGTTTTAAAACATAATAAACTGTAAACTTAGAAACAGGATTATAACATAAAAACTCAATTTTTCATTAAACTTTATAAATCAATACAAGGCTTTTTTAAGAAAACATTACAATAAAAGACTTAAATTATAAGCTGAAAAGTAAAAAAAACTCTAGGTGCAAAATGGCTTACACATAAACCCTATTTATACTAGGCTTAAGAATATTCTAGGAGGTGTGCTTCTTTGCTGAGAGGGAAGCCGTGTGTGCTTCTTGTGTGAGTGTCTTCAAATACTCATCTTGGCCGTCCAAATTGAGTAGTGCCCAAGCTCTTTAATCTTAGCCATCAAATCATTGTCTACTGTCCTTGGACAATGGTGTTTGCAAGGCATGCCAAGTGCAATTAGGAGGGGGGGGGATAAGGCGTGTAGAGGTGTTGGTCGACATAGGGGAGAAGAAAGGGGAAGGATGTCTTGTCTGGTAGTGAGGACAGGACACAAGAAGATGATGAATAGTACTTGGCGCCTTTTTTAAATGTTTTGAAGTTGGCAAAACAAGCCCTCCAAGGTGTATTGTTGTATTGCAATGAACGTCCTTAGTAGTGTATTGAGACTTTTGGGTATTGGCAGAAAAGGCCCTTGAGGGTGATAAGGGTGTTTGCAAAATTAGTCCTTGGTGGACTAACGGAGGTTAAGGGACAAAGGGTATAAGGCATAACGACTGTTAAGTCTTAATGGGGTTATGGTTTAACTGTTATGGCCTAGATTGTATGATTTGGTCCATGTAAATTTTTTTGAGTTTTAAAGGGAATGGGTGGGCTTTAATATGGTTTAAAAGGGTTATAAAGATATAAGTGGGTTGACCCGGGCCTACTAGGTGGGTACAGGTGGGCCCACTTTTGGCAATTTAGGTTTTCGGGTTCGGTTTTCGATGCTCTTTCTAAATCCACTTCCCGGGGTTGACTTTGACTTTGACTTTTTGTTGACTTTTGGCTTTGACTTGACTTTTCTTTCACGCTCTTTCCGTTCTCGTGCTCGGTTTTGTCGTTTTGGCTTCGATTTTTGTCCTTTTCTTAGATATCCGTTACCTACATAATACAAATGCAAAACATACAAATACAATGTATTTTTGGTACGTTTTTTGTCATTTAAGTCCCGTTATTAGTGGTCAAAGCTTGTGTATTTAGACACCGTTCCAAAATCCCCAATACTAAGATGTTTTCAGTGTCCTCACGTAATGCTATAAGTAAGCACTTAGAAAACTAAGAATCTCGACCCCCCTCGACTAATTACCTCGAAAAGTAGCTAAGTGTTCATCGAGGGGAATTAAAGAATCAAGAGTTTAGAAAAGCCCCTGTTTTTACCATTTTTAAAGATATACTCTTATTACCACTAATATTTTTGAATTTTTTTCCTTTTCTCAATCATATATATATATATATATATATATATATATATATATATATATAAAAATAAATATATATATATATATATATATATATATATATATAAAAAATATATATATATATAAAATAACAACTAACTAATTTGACTTCGATTTTGGCTAACTTAGGGACATAGAACAAGATTGCATTTCAATCCGAAAATGCCCCTAAAAAGGATAAATTATATCGTTCCTATGACTTTTCAACTCGCTCCAAACAAGCTTAAAACGAAATTACAGTTAGGTAACAGTTAAGATCTAACAACTACTCATATTTGCAACTTGTGAACTTTTCACCCCGACCAATTGTTGTAAAAATCGTCATAGGCGGCCTGATATAACATAGATATATCGCTTGGCGGTGTCACCGCCACGATTTACACACAAATCGGTCCAATTGGCGTTTTGGTCAAAATCTGTCAAATCGTATCAAATCGAAACGATTTTTGTGTTCTAATTTTCTTTGATCTTGATTTAGGTTCTTTGTGATATACATTCCTCAAAGAGGAAATCCATTTTTCGATAAGGAAAGTTGATTTGTGTTTTCGAGTGGGTTATAGTAGATCTTGAAAGGATACAAGTGTTTATTTGTTTATGCTTTTTTATGATGGTAAATTAGATTAAGTTAAAGATGATGGAAAGATGTGACTGCACTTTGGAGGAAAGAAAGAGACGGCATTGTTATTGTTTAAAGTACAATATTTAAGGGTTGGAAAAGTCAAATGGTGTGTTGGACTAACTTGGACTCGTACTACCAAAACCAAAACACGCCTACTTTCAATCTTATATTCCAGAATTCATATCAAAAAATATTTAAATTATTAAATATATATATATTTTGCAGATTTTATATCAAATAAATATCAAAATATTAAAAATATATATATATATATTGTGGTTATTAACTTATTTTGTTAAGATATTACTAATATTTATTTATTTTTAAATAAATTCCTTTATAATTTATGGATCACCGCCAAGAAACCGATATATCGCCGCCAAGACCGATATATCGCTTGGTGGTGGTCGACCGCCGAGACACCGTCGAGCGATTAATTTAACAACACTTCTCCCGAAATAATTATTATATCTTAGGTGTATGGCTATTTTTGAAATTCACCATGATCAACGTTTTGGCAAAATTCTATGCCTTCACAGTTCCAACCACGGACGAATAATGATTTGAAGGGCGAGATCATCCATGAGCGACCTTTCCGTCTCGCACCTCCCAACCTTGCGCTACGTGACCGGCTTTGTGACGACCCCACAAAGACTAGTATCGGACTCACGAGACCTTACGGTTTCATAAACTCTTAGGTTTCCCGTATATACATAGCTTATTTAAAATAGAATAGTCAAAGTTCAAAAGCATATTTAAATTTAACAAAAAGAGATCTATTTATTAATTCACACTTAATATTTAAACATAACATTGATGCAATTGTAACCCTCAACCTTTTAGAAGGCTGCAGTTGTGAGCCGGCAAGATACATCAAACTTTTATCAGCTTCGGATTATTATTCTTACTATGGGCTTTCTTTAATAGGCTGTAACATCGGTTGTGAGGCCGGCCAGAATGCATCAACTTTTTAATTCCACCCACAGTTTATATTTATTATATTTTTTCATTTTTCATAATATTTTTTTTTCACGATATAGAGAAGACTTCTTTTCAAAAAATTCAAGTATAAATTTGAACTAAGACTAAAAATTTTGCTATTAACTACATAACAAATTGTTGATTTAAGTTTAATCTCCAAAAATAGCACCTATTATTAGTCCGGTTAGAAGCTTATGGAGAAAAAGGCCACAAATTACATACATGACTCTTAAGAATCTTCAAAATAATCCTTGTTTAGCATCCAACTCATATTTAACTCTAATTATTGTCGGTCTTCGCGAATATTTTCCGAACAGCTATCTAAATGTAAGGAACAAGCTAGACTATCAACATGCTCGATCGGGTCAAAATTTATTCTTATTCTACCCAGCAGGAAAGTCAAAATTGTGACAAAACACTTATTTTCTTTTTGAAAATTTTTAAAATTTTTCATTTTTTATTTTGGTGGTAAAAACGGGATTACGTAAAAACAACAACAGCAGGCACAATCAAATCGAAAATCCCCCCTATACATCGGAATAAACGATTGTCCCTTAATGTTTTAAGAAGGGTCTCTACGTCACTCTAAGCCGTTTATTAAGTATGCTCAAAGATAAACGTTAGTTGATAAGATTAGGATATTAGATTTCTTAAATGAAGCTGAGGATTTATTGACAGCTCTTTTTTGATCGAAGACAAAACCAAGCGCGCACAGATGCTTCATAAATCCGGGACAATCCGTACAATCATAAAAACACAAGCAAACGGAGAAAGGAAAAGAGCTAAGCCTCCAGCAACAAAACATTTTAATCATTACTACATACTATTACTATGGATAAAGATAGGTGTGCCTCCAAACGAAGCGCTTAGTTGGTACTAGACATGACCCAATTTCCGAAAATCATTTTTTTTTTTTTATTGGGACCTTAGGGAAGGTTTGTAGATCCGGGACAACCAAATGTGACGACCCCTCCAAGTATTGCTTAATTCGATGACCGTTCACCTTGAAGTTTTGGCCCAAAGTTTTTAAGATAAATCAAGTTTCCATATAGAAAGACAATGGGCAATGGTGAACGGTTCGGACTAACAGGATTTTAACTTGCCTGAGAACATCTTCAATCTAGAGTTAAAGAGGAGGACTTGATTACCGACGTTGAAAGCGCGGTTTTTGATCTTTGAGTCATGGATCCTATTTGTTTTCTCTTTATAGATCAAAGAGTTTTCTCTTAGGCATGATCACGAATTCATTTAGTTTCCATTGATTTGAAACCTTTGGCGGTGATCACCCGCGGGATCTCAAGGTCAAAGTTTTACATGCTTCACGGCCCAATAGGGCTTTGTGCTCGAGCTCGATCAGTTTAGAGATGAAATGCCTTTCCGTACACGAGCTTGTATAATGGTGCACCCGATGGGTTGTTTAGGTAGCGGTAATGGGAAAGGCCCCCGAGTGCGACATCTAATTTTGTCCGACCAAGATGCAATGGTTCTCGCCCACGGTCCTTTCAAGAATTCGTTTCAAGCCACGATTGGATACCTCAACTTGCCTACTTGTTTGTGGGTGATACGCGGTGGAGAGACGGTAAGTAACTCCGTATTTAAGCATGACCTTTACAAACTGGTCATTGCAAAAATAGGTTCCGCGATCACTTATGATAGCACGAGGGCACCGAATCGGGCGAAGAGAGATTGAAGAAATTTGGCAAACAACTCGAGCATCGTTGGTGGGGAGCGCTTTCGCTTCAACCCATTTTGACAAGTAGTCGACCACCACGAGTATATATTTTGTTCCCTTCCTGAGCAAAAAAAAAACAATACGGGAATGGCCCCATGAAATCGATGCCCCATACGTCAAAGATTTCGCAAACTTTGATGGAATTTTGAGGCATTTCATCACACTGTGAAATTTTTCTTTGACGCTGACAAGTGTCACATTGGGTGACCAAGTCATGGGCATCTTTGTAAATTGTGGCCATAAAAATCCTGAGACCAACAACTTTGTGCGGTGTAGTTGGCATCGTAATGTCCCCGCGGTGGTCCCACAATGGCAAGCTGTGTGGAGTCAACAGCTTTTTGGGGCGCTGCAAACACCGCCGGATCACTGATCCGCACATATTTTGAACAAATAAGGGTCGTCCTAAAAGTAGTGTTTTAACATCTTTGAAAAACTTGTTTTTCTGCTAGGACGACATCCCTTTAACAATGAATTTCCCCGCGTGGTAATTTTCATAATCGGCAAACCACAGGGTACTTGAGTTACCACGAAAAGTTACCAAATTAAGTGTCTCGAGAGGAAACTTTTCATTTATCTCCTTTGGGTCGAGCATATTTTCATAAGGATTTTCTAATCGAGAAAGATGATCTGACCGCTAGATTCTCGGCTACTTTTATGTGTCAAATTACTTTGAATTTGAACTCTTGGAAGAGGAGAACCCACCGAGCCAAACCTTCGCCTTGAATCTTTTTTAGCAAAGTGATATGTTTAGAGCGGAGTGATCCTTAAACACTATGCTTTGTCAAGATGAGTAAAGACGGGAATATTTCAAGGCATACTCCACGGCTAACATTCTTTCTTTCTCCCGTCTGGTGTAATGCGATTCCGCCTCGTTCATGTTTTGCTAGCATAGTTATAGCTTAGAAGTGTTTTCATGAACGTTATCCACCGAAAGACCAAGACCGCACTATTGGCAAAGTCGCTTGCATCGCACATAAGCTCAAAGGGCAAGTCCTAGTCTAGGGCAATCAAGATTGGAGCTTCGATAAGTATTTTCTTTAATGTTTCAAAAGCTTAAATACATTCATTGGAGAAGATGAACGAAGTATTCTTCTCAAGAAGATGAGTCATCGGTCAGGAAATTTTGGAAAAATCCTTAATGAACCGTCGGTAGAAACCGACATGACCGAGAAAACTCCGAACATATACCCCTTTAACTGTGGTGGATGAGGTAAACTAAGCAATCACATCGAATTTGGCTTTATCACCTCAATCCAATTTTTTGGAAATCTAATGGGCCAAGGACAATTCCTTCCTTAACCATAAAATGACTCTTTTCCCAATTCAGAAAAAGATTGGTGTCTTCACACCTTTGAAGCATCTTGTCTACATGAGAGAGGCAATTTCCAAATGAATTCCTAAAGACCAAAAAGTCGTCCATAAAGACTTCCATCGTTTTTTCAATCATATCATGAAAGATAGCCATCACACACCTCTGGAACGTGCCCGATGCATTGCATAAGCCAAAAGGCATGCGATGATAGGCGAACGTTCCGTAAGGACACTGAAATGTGGTCTTTTCTTGAATCAATGAGTTAGATGGGAGAATTTTAAAGTAACCGAGAAACCATCGAGAAACAATAGTACACTTTCCCGCTAATCTCTGAGAATTTGATCCATAAACGTAAGTGGAAAATGGTCTTTACGGGTGGGCTTCATTTAACTTACGGTAGTCAATACAACACAAAATGATTGAGACTAGCGCACACCCCCGTAACCAAATCAAGCAGGGGATTAACTCATATTCATCATTTCACAACGTTAAAGCCACCTTTTTGGTACTCAATGTACGGGGGCTCACCAAGGACTATCTGAGATTGGGTAAATTAATCCGGCGTCAAAAAGTTTTTCAACCTCTTTTTTTGATGACATCGTGGATTTTTGGATTCACCCGTCTTTGGTGTTGAACTGCCAGTTTGTAGTTCTCTTCCATAAGAATCTTGTGAGTATAAAATTCTAGGTAATACTTTGATGACGAGATTCCAACGATGGCTTGCTTGTGTGACTTCAACACCATTATGAAGCGGCTTTTTCCTCTACACTCAATTCTTTAGCAATTATGATGTGCAACTATCGCACCATTCCAAAAATGCGTATTCGAGATGAGGAGTAAGTCCATGAGTGTCAGCCTCGAGAGGTTCATCAATTGAAGCTTTAACAGTTTTTAGCTTCACCAAACTTTAAGTTTCTATTCGAATTTCACAGGCCAAATAATATCCTTTGGATGGCAGGGGGTGGTGAACGGATCACTATTAGAATTGCTTCAAGAAGAAGATGCCCCCCTTCTCGAGTCGTAATAAGAGTTCATCAACTCCGTTTGAAGTATGATCATCTTCAAAGCGAGGAAAGGCATCGACGATCCTCAAGAAGAAGAAAATCACTATCCCCGAAGGGAGTGAGGGTCGAAGAAGAGGTAAAACGATCCGTGTCATAATAAGGAGTGGGATTGCCACTCGCGATCACATCTGAGAAACCGAGAATTTCTTGAGAATACTCCTAACAAGCCATTTCAATGACGTCGATTCGGTTAACCGAATTATCATTGTAATTAGAGGAGTATCTCGAAGTTGATCAAAGAATGAATTTTTATTGTGTTTTCTTTTCCAACACGAAGGATTAATTCCCTTTTGTACACATCAATCAAAAGCACTCCCGTCTTTAGAAGGATCCTCAGAGAATTAGGGGAACTCGGGATCGGCATCAAAGTCTACGACTACAAAGTCGGCCGGGAATTGGAACTTTTCTACTTTTACGTAGACATCTTCGGCGATACCGATCGGTTGGGTGATCGAACGGTCCGCAAGTTCAAGAGTCATACAAGTAGGAGTGAGCTCCAGAAGAGAAAGTTTTTCCACACGGATAATGGCATGAGATTTATGCTAGCGCCAAGATCGGCCAAGGCTAAGCACTCATCCATTCTGGGAAAATCACACGGTATTAGAAATTTGCAGGGTCTCCAAGTTTTTCGGGTAACTTGTTGAGGATAACCGCCGAGCAATGCTCATTCAAAAGTTCTAGCCATTTCACTTAATTTTTCCTTTATTTCTATAAGGCTTTTAAGGGGGGGGGAGTCGAGGCAAATTTGGCATAAGAATTAAAGCTCCAGTGAGGCTAATTTCCGACTCAATCTTTAAAGATTTTGTATAATTTCACAATTTGGTCGTTAGCTTTTTCACGGCGCCTTTCATGCTTACGTCTCGAAGGAAAATGGGAATTGGACAATTTCGGTTAGGCATCGGATAACACAACGGGGAGCAACAACGGGCTTAGAATTTGGTACATGAGGTTGAACTTGGACAACCGGAGGTTGGACGTCTTTGGTACTTCCGTTATTAGTAGGAGGCACCGTGTCCTTTGTCACCTTGGTTTCACGTTCCACTACTTTAGGAGGAGAAGAAGTAGTAGTAGGATCGAGTCCTTTATAAGAAACGCCACATCGGGTAGTGGATTGCTTTTCAAAAGTCACATTTTCGGGTAGCAACGATGTTCTAGGAAGAGAACCCGAGCCCGAAGTAAGGCGGTATTGGCATTCATGTAACTGTGGTAAGCAAATCGGTTAAATTGGTCATATTGATTTTGCATGTTTCTGTGTTTGTTTTGCATATTTTCTCATAACCCATCATTACTTTGATGTAGCTTTGAAAGTCATCCTTGACACACTTGTGTTTGCGGAGCCGGGCTTGGTAAGGTAGAAGCTTGGGAACCGAGTTTGATTAATCGGGTAGAGATAATTTGGACCTTGATTAACCGGGGGTTGGTAGGTTGGAGCTTGGTTGTAATTATTTCCCCGGTTTTGGTTGTAATGGTTTTGGTTATTTCCTTGGTTTTGTTGAACGAGAGGAAAACCAGGAGGTCGAATTTGATTAGCAATCAGGGCTCGGTAACTGGTATTTCCTTGATTGAAATTAGCTGCAGCGGCTTGGTAAACATATTCTTGAATATTGTCACGATAAACGTTGCCATCGGTGGCAGGACAATTTCGGTAAGAATGAGCACCACCACAAGTAACACAACTTTCCTCGACCGTGGGAGCGGGAGCTTGGTTTTGATTTTTCTTATCGAGAAGTAAGGCTTTCACCATATCTTTAAGTTCAGCAACATCTGAAAATACCGAGGGTAGAACTTGCTACGTCGCACTCACTTTGGCAACAACCGGTTGTTACGGCATTAACGAACTTTGGATTTGCTCTCGATGAATTTTAGGCAATCACGGGGCATTTTTATCCAAAAAGTTACACCCGCCGCGGAATTACACGAATCTTGATCATATAGAGTTCAAAGCATTCTAGAAAGTATCGAGTTGATGTAATTCTGAAAATCCATGATGTGGGCATGCCCGAAGAAGATCATTGAATCGGTCCCATGCCTCGTAAAAAGTTTCATCAAATCGTTGTTGAAATCTCCGTGATTTTCATTTGAAAGATATTGTTCTTTTTAGAAGGAGGGAAGATTTTGTTGTTGAATTTTCGAAACAAGAATCCATCCCATGAGAGAATCGAATCGAGGGGTTCTTTCTCAAAGCAAATTCGGGCGCACCCTCCGAGGGAAGAATGGGAGAAAGCAAAGCTTTACCGACGTACTCGGTACGTTTCTGAGAACTTCATCGTAGAAGGATCTTGTGTGAATATAACGATGTGGAGCATGATGGTCTCTTTCCGATAGTCTGAAAAAATTGTTTTGTTTGTGAACGAGGGTAAGCAAACCGTGCTTAAGCTCTTAGTTTGTCCCGCGTTGATCTTGGGAACAACCGATGGCAACCTCGAACCCTCGGTGGTGCTTCAGCAATTGAGCCATAGTAACGGTTTATCGGTACCGATCGTAACTACGGGAGCTTGATTTTCAATTGGTTCAACAAGATTAAATGGTTCAACAAAAGTCGGTGGGACTTGTTGTTGTTGACGGTTAGAATTACAAGATTGAGAACGAGTGCGCATGCACTAAAATGTAAAAAGAAAATTTATACTAGTTTTTTTTGGTTTTTTATTTTTTAATTTTTTTTGGTTTTTTCAACAATGTATTTACAATAAATTTTAAATACGGACAATTAGATAAGACACTTAAACCTAATAATCAACTCGCTTCTCGGTAACTCTTTAAAAGAAAAACGCACAAATGAGTTTGTTTAACTTTCAAAGGTGAGCCGTACCTCGCAAGTGACACAAAAGGTAAGTTTTTGATTATTTGGTTCGGGAACTTATTGATGGATAATACTTCAATTGAAAGTATTATTTGTTGGTGTTCTTTTACCAACTTGGTTATATTTTTTATTTTATTTCTTTTTATGGACAATGTTTTTAAATTTTTGATTTTTTCTCTTTTTTTTTAAATTTTTTAAATTTTTTTATATTATATATACTAATAAAATAAAAGAAAAATCTTTTTGTATTTTTTTTATGAAGATAAACAAAATAACTTCACTCGGAAGGATCTTCAAACACAAATTTTCAAACGGCTTCAATAATCGTAGACAATCTTCCCCGGCAGCGGCGCCAAAAACTGATCGCTTATGATCTACACCTTTTTTATAATATATAATATATCAATATAAATATAAGATATACTTATAATATATAATATATAAAGATAAGAGGGTAGAAATCAAAAAATCACAATTATAGTAATCCGGGAGTATGGCTCCTGGGTCGTTTCCCCGATGAGGAATGCAATGGAAAGTCGAAAGTCGTTATTAGAATCGATGCTTGAATGGGACAAATTTGATTGGGATTCTAATTCTACGGGAAAATTAAGGCAATTTAAACTAAAAACTATTAAGGGCACTAAAATTAAACTAAAAACGTAAAACGGGAATCCTAAAAACGCGCTAAATTATCAGCTATATCAAAATTAAGCCTTAAAAATGCAAACTTAGCTTCTAAACCTCTAAATTGACAAAAGATAATTTTCTAAAAAAGATTTATATTTTTTTGGCTTTTTAATAGTTTTTTATGAATTAAAGTCTAATTTAATCTATTTAAAATTCTAGAAAATAGCAAATTAATACTTAAAAATTCTAAAAAATGACATTCTACCTTAGAAAAGTCTAAAATATGATAAAAACTCATAAAACTATTTTTAACTACTTTTTATAATAAAAATCTATTTTATAAAACTAATTTTAGAAGCTAAAAATCAAAATAAAAATATAAAAGTGGTGAACATGATTTTAATGCTTGTAAACCTAAAATTATTTAATCTAAAACTAAAAACTATTTTTTTGTAATTTTCTGAAAACTTTTTCTATTTTTAATGACTTTTTAAATATTTAATCTACGGAAAATGATTAAAAATAACAATTATTAATGAAAAATTCTTAAAAAGACAGGAAAAGTCCTAAATGATGTAAAGTTCCTAGAAAAATTAAGCTGGTCCACCCTGCTTATCTAATAAGCTCTAAAAAGCCCCTAATAAGCCACGAAGTTGAGGGAGCGCGAGTGAGTAAATAGATCTATTGGGACTAATTATCCCTATCCGGGTGAGTAGCGCTCACTATTCGAGTTTGCC